>JAYMTH010003428.1:0-10931 GCA_036897465.1 Pelargonium australe | reverse complement strand
TACATTGCGTGGAGGCAATGTTACTCACCATGAGTATATCCAAGTTGGCAAAGGAAGGGATGTTGGAATGAACCAAGTATCTATGTTTGAAGCTAAGGTTGCTAGTGGAAATGGGGAGCAAATTCTTAGCAGAGATGTCTACAGGCTGGGTCATAGGCTTGACTTCTTCCGGATGCTATCGTTCTTTTACACTACTGTGGGGTTTTTCTTCAACACGATGATGGTGGTTCTGACTGTATATGCCTTTTTGTGGGGTCGGCTTTATCTTGCTCTGAGTGGGGTTGAGGGTTCTATTCTGGCAGATAACAGCGATAATAACAAGGCACTTGCCACAATCTTAAACCAGCAATTCATCATTCAACTTGGTCTGTTCACCGCCCTTCCAATGATAGTGGAGAACTCTCTTGAGCATGGGTTCCTTGCAGCCATTTGGGATTTCTTGACCATGCAGCTTCAACTTTCATCTGTTTTCTATACGTTTTCCATGGGAACTCGTACTCACTATTTTGGTCGGACTATTCTTCATGGTGGTGCCAAGTATCGTGCAACTGGGCGTGGTTTTGTGGTGGAGCACAAGAGTTTTGCAGAGAACTATAGACTTTTTGCCCGTAGCCATTTTGTCAAGGCTATTGAGCTTGGTCTTATTCTTACAGTTTATGCTTCACACAGCCCTGTAGCCACCAACTCCTTTGTTTATATAGCATTGACCATTTCCAGTTGGTTCCTGGTTATGTCGTGGATATTGGCCCCCTTTGTCTTCAATCCTTCAGGTTTTGATTGGTTGAAAACAGTATACGATTTTGATGATTTTATGAACTGGATTTCGTATCGTGGCGGTGTGTTTGCAAAATCTGAGCAGAGCTGGGAAAGTTGGTGGAACGAGGAGCAGGATCATCTACGAACTACTGGCCTTTGGGGAAAGTTACTGGAGATTATTTTGGACCTCCGTTTTTTCCTTTTCCAGTACGGAATAGTGTACCAGCTAGGTATAGCTGGTGGAAGTACCAGCATCGCTGTCTACTTGCTTTCTTGGATTTACTTGATCGTGGCCCTCTGTCTCTATGTAGTGATAACATATGCCCGGGACAAATATGCTGCAAGAGAGCACATCTACTATCGTATGGTTCAGTTCCTAGTTATCATTCTAGGCATACTGGTCATAATTGCATTGCTTGAATTTACCGACTTCGTATTCCTGGATATTTTTACCAGTATGTTGGCATTCATCCCAACTGGTTGGGGCCTGATATTGATTGCACAAGTGCTTCGACCTTTTCTCCCTTCTATGCTGTGGGAGACTGTTGTCTCTGTGGCTCGGCTCTATGAAATCATGATTGGGGTGATTATCATGGTTCCTGTAGCTCTATTATCGTGGTTGCCCGGGTTCCAGAATATGCAGACAAGGATCCTCTTCAATGACGCCTTCAGTAGAGGACTCCGGATATTCCAGATTGTAACCGGCAAAAAGTCCAAGGTTGACGTTTGATTTGAGGTAATTTTTTGTCACCTTCTATTCTTAAGGTTTCTTATCTTTAATTAGCTATAACATGTACTGTTAAAGAACTGGGAATGGTGCTAGGATGCTTGGTAAGGATGAATTAAAGGTACTTGTAAGAAAACAAAAAATGTGTATAAAAATGCTCCAAATTAAGATTTGTTGGAATATTTTCTTGAAGTTGAATATTTGACACTTAGTTACTGTTTATGTTGTTAATTATATTGAAACCAACCCATAATGGCCTGAGAGAATGGAAATAAACTAGTATTAGTTGCATACATCCATTGGAGATGTACACTTTGATTGAGTACTAGACAGTATCTATTGTCTTTATGGAATATCATAAAGTCTATTGAAAATACATCAGTGACTCCCATATTCATCTTTGAACATAGGTTGAAATGAATACACCGAACTTGGCACAGCTTGTAAATGTAGTTTATCCTCTGCAAACGGATCTATATGGTATGTCTGTTCAGTGAGCAGTACCCGTAACCTTCCATATGTTAAGAAAGTTGGAATACATATCTAATGTCGGGTCCGCCATCCCTAGGATATTTTTTATCCCATGCTCCAAAGTCTTCAAAGTTTAGACCAAGTTTATAGGTTTCGGTTCTTCCCGTGTAGTTTCCACTTGAACCTAAAACAATTTTGTTGCAGGGAGCGATGAAAACTCTATGGTTTGATGAATATATGTTTTCTCTCACCAGAAAATGATGAAAATTTTGCATTATCTTGGGCATCAGCTTATTAAGGATTTGAGAATGCTTTATAGAATGAGGGTAATGCTTAAATTCATAGACAATTCTATGCTGAATGATGCCCATCTATTTCAAGTTTATGTTGTGTCTCGTGTAAACTTGGTCAGGGGAAGTGATTAGCCAAAACATATCTGCTAAAGTTTTCGTGTCATCCTAAGCATCACCATTATGGATTTGAGAATGATTAATAGAATGAGGGTAGTGTTAAATTCATAGGCAATTCTATGCTGAATGATGTTCATCCGTTCCAAGTTTATGTTGTGTTCCGTGTAAAACTTGGTCATAGGTAGAGCTTGCAGTTTGTGTGCATGTCGAACGTTGACTGTGTTGCACGACCCAACACAAACACAACATATTTAGTAATTCTGTTGAATGGTTGAACACGACAAGTTTGTGTTGGGCATGTCAACCATGCATGTTTTGGAAATGAATAGCACCTAAACATATCAACTAAACTGATAGATGCAAGTAAATGACATGGTTGCATATAATCTCACTATATTCCGTGTTTAACGTGCAGATTCGAAGTTGACACGCGACGAGACATACTGAGATCTGGGGAGGACTAGGCATTTTTGGAACTGTGGAGGTTCGAGCTTTATGCGGTTGCCATATTTTATTGCACTTTGATTGGAAATGAGAGGATGATTTTGTAATGCTTTTGAACTTTCAATTCGATTGCTTTGTGTTCATATTTTTAGCTTAGCTTTAGTGTGATATAGTTTGTTCATATTCACTATTATTTTGACAGGAATTCAATTATTTGTCTATTAATCCATGTTTAGAATTTTCCATTGATGTTCTTGTGATATTTTCCAAGACAAATTCGTTGAAGTTTCATATTTTTCTAGTGATTTATTTTTGTTTAATGATTCTCAGTAGAGCTGGAAACATGATGCACGGACACGTGATCTAACAAAAACACGACACCATCTAAATGTGCTTGTGTCTGCGTTGGAGAACTCAACACTTTTAGTAGTCGTGTTGTTCTTGATTTAAACCTTTAAAACACATTCGATAACGCAACCAATGTTGAAATGGGATGTCAATATTGGTTAATCATTTATTAATCTATTCTATCTAATTTAATTACATTATCTTTCTCATCGAAGCTAATAGTTTAAATTTACTGTACTTAAAGATAAGAAAGCGGAAGCAGAGAATAAAAGTACTATCAATTGCAATTCATCTTAAGTCTCATTTAGATTAAACTAGGAGTGAAAAAAAATAAATCGAATCAGACTACTTGTCAAACCGAACTAAACTAAACCGGTCAACAAAAATGCAATTTGATGCATTTTGACCTAAGTATCTTCTGACCACAAATCACCTTCATGCAACACGGAAACGAGCACTATATAACAATTAACAAAACAATTATTAAACGTGTCATGTTTGTGTTCGATGTATGAACACAATTACTAAATGGGTCATGTTGTTTCTTAATCAACACATATGGGCCTCAAACTCTTAGCCCCAAAGCCCATACAAATTATTTTTAATTATTTACAATTCTTCATCACAAACTGCTTCGCGCCAGATTCACTGAACACTAACCGGCGCGAAACCAAAAAAATCCCGCCGATTTTTCCCGCGCAAATCGACCCGCCATCGATCCATCACTCATTCTATATAATCTCCAGAAACATTCGCAATTTCTCAGAAATCTCTATTTTGCCATTTTCTTCTCCCAAATCCCATTGTCCACAATCTGTTTGTGTTAATTTCCCATAGAAAAAATGGTGATTCCGGTCGGTCCCGGCAAGTTCTACGGCAGCAGCCTCCCTCGGCCTCGCTACTTCACCAACGTGACCTTCAACTCCGAGCGGGTCGACCCTCCTGTTTCGGTTCTCGACCCGCTTCTCTCATGGGCCAACGAGGCTCACTGGTCCATGGGCGGTCTCAGCTTCAAGCGCCTCCGCCTCCAGGGCCGGATCGAGGGCAACATCAACAAGCTCCGCGTCGAGCGCGAGAAGGCCGCGAAGAAACAACACCGAACCGCCGCCGAGGTCGTCGATGCCTTCGTCTTCGACGGCGAAGCCGAAACCAAAACTAAATCTGAGATCTCTAGAAAGAGACCCGCCTCAGTTTCTCCGCCGCCGGCCCCGATTGCTACGAAGCGGAGGCGATTCATGGCTCTGTTCGACGAAGAAGAAGAGGAGATTGAAGAGGTTGTGGAGAAGAGAAGCGGCGGAGATCGGAGGAAGCCGGTGAGGAAGCTCGGGGACGATTTCGACCGTGTTGCCTCGGAGAACTCGGCTGAGGGTTCGACCCCGATTCGTACTCGGAGCCGGAGATCGGAACCAGAGATTGTGACCAAGGTGGTTCAGGAAGTGAAAGGCAAGAGCTTGAAATCGGGGAAGAAGGGAAAGACTACAGAGTCGACTCGTTCTTCTCCTGCGAGTTCAACTAGGTCTTCTTCGAGATTGAGCAAGCGTGGATCGACCTAGATTTTGCCTGTAATGATATGATTCTCTGCTGTTCTTTACAGAGCCAAAGTTTGCTTTTTTATATATTCCTTATAATTTGCCTGGTTCTGTTCATGAACACAGAAGCAGTTTTTGTAAAGACCCATGATTTGATTTACCCTAAATTGTGCTTTGTTTAAAGTAATGTTGATGAGCTCATGTGATCTTTGAACAAGAAATTTGATTTTCACAATTGAATTGTGTTTATGTTATAGATCTTTGAATTTGCTTCTGCAATTTTTGGGGTTTAGAATTGGTTTTTCAGTTGTGGAATTGTTTTTGTGAGCAAAAATATGACACAAGTGTTTGTTCAATGTCTTTGATTGTGTTGGCTCAATCTTGTTTTTTCAACGCGACATGTTGAGTTACCATGTTATGTGTTTGTTCGTAAACGTGCATGTCCATTGTGTTTGTTCAATCTTTTTTTTCAACACGATATGTTGAGTTACCGTGTTATGTGTCTTGTTCGTAAACGGGCATGTCCAAATGTGCTCAAACTCTTGTTGCGACACAAATTGTCAGCCCTATATATTTCACGAAGTATAAGCAAAAAAAACTCTTTGATTAAATACCAAAAGAAACAAAAACATGACAATCTGTTCATACACATCTCTTTTCTTTGTGAAAACCTCCAAGAACATAACTCAATCCTCTCTATTCAAGCAATAATATATGGTAAATTCTATACTATTTTATCTGAGTAACCTGAACTACACAACTGTGAAAACTAGAAACTCTTTTTAAAACAAAACATGAAACTTTTATTTTTTTTGGATATTTTGACAAGTAATTGTTTGTTCCCTACAAAGAAACTATGATTTTTTTCTGGCGCTAATGCAATTCAATGTCTCTGCACACACAACCTTTTCAAGTGTTCTTCTTGTAGGGTCAGACCGTTGAGTTTCGCCAACCTGCAAGACTGCTGCGTGAGCTGATTGTAACCCGATGATCCCTTCCATGGGACAAAACCGAAATCATCATTGTATTCTTCCATTCCTCCGGCGATTAGCTGCCAGATTAAGGAGCCTGCACCAGCCCGACATTTGCGCGCTGATCGGTAGCAGATGTCGAGAACAGTTTTGTCAAACCTGTCTCTTTGAGATTGATCGAAGTCCTTGTTGAGGTTTGAGTATCCAAATTCGGTGAATAAGACTGGTTTTCCCATTTCGTCGCCATCTTCAATGTGAGAGAGCATCCACTTGGTGACGAATCGAAGATTGTCTTCAAAGTTTAATTCTTTAAACCTAACAAAAATAGATGTAAACGGGTTAATCTGAGTATTTTGAGATATCAAAACAGTTGTAAATTCGGGCATCATGTCACGATAAAAAAATGCATGAATTGGGTGTTAAGGGCATCATGTCACGATAAAAAAAATGCATGAATTGGGTGTTAATATGATAAATGCATGTAAACGGGTTAAGTTGAGCATTGAGGTATCAAAACAGTAAATAAATGCATGTAAACGGGTTAAGTTGAGTATTGAGGTATCAAAACAGTTGTAAAGTCAGACATCATGTACAGTCACGATTGAGTATTGAGGTATCAGAACAGTTGTAAAGTCGGGCATCATGTACAGTCACAATCTAGAAATGCATGTAAGCAGGTTAATCTGAGTATTGAGGTATCATTAGAGTTGGCATCATGTGAAGTCCCAATCAAGAAATGACATATATATGGGTTAATTGGGTATTGAGGTATCAGAACACTTGTAAATTTGGGCATCATGTGAAGTTCCGATCTAGAAATGCATGTGAATAGGTTTATCTGAGTATATTTGAGGTATCAAAACAGTTGTACATTCGGGCATCATGTGAAGTCACAATCAAGAAATGCATACCAGTGATCGGGGTAGATATGAACAGAAGCAAAATCAACATGTGGGACGCTGGAGTCACGGATGAAGTCAGATCCCAGTTTTGATGCCCACTCTTCGGGGTTTGCAGTCAATCTTTTGGGGCTCTTGGGACCGTAAAACCCTTCAAGGCCCACCGTGACCAGATGTCTCTTGTCAATTGATTTCACAAAAGCCGACATTTCTTTTATCCAGTCCTGCAATTCAATGGTGTTTTCTAAGTCAAATGATTTAACTTAACAAAGTCTTGTAAAAAGCAAGATCCCAAACTAATAAAAGCAAGATCCCAAACTAATAAGATTTACAGTATTTCAATCTTTGAGCACAAAATGTGAAACGACACAATCAAAAGTTGAAGCAAAACTAAGGTTGAGAAAGATCCCAAACCGACTAACAAGATCCCAAACTAATGAGATTTACTGTATTTTAATCTTTGAGCACACATGCGAAGCAACACAATCAAAAGTTGAAGCAAAACTAAGGTTGCAAAAGATCCCAAACTGACGTGATTCAAGAGTATTTGAATCTATGAGCACAGCATGTAAAACAGCACAAATTATCTCAAGGAGAAAAGGAAGTGAGAGAATAACGGATATAAATTATTTGCAATCAAAATCAACTTTTGCTAAACAGCCCAACAACCCCCATCAGGTGTATGAAATTGAGTAGCCTAATGTTCTCTTTTAGTTGATATTCTTGAAGTGCATAGAACTTGAAACTTACATAGAGAGTATCGCCGGACGGATCAGACATGCAACGAGGCTCATTTATCAACTCCCATCCAAAGATGATGGGATCATGTCTATACTCAATACCAGTAATAGTGTTCTTCCTCGTCAGCACAGTCTGAAAAAATGAAAACAGGAAATAAGTTAGAATTGGCAGCAATGACCTTAAAATGCACGTCAATGAAAACTTTCATATAGGGTGGTGGAAGAACTTTTTTACCCATAGTTTTATCTTTTAAACCAAAAGTTGAACAATAAAAAATTTCTTGGAATTGTTCTATGCTCAAGAAAACTGAAAGAGAAGAGTGACATCCTAATTTCTAGGCAATGTACTCGGGATAGAGGAAGCTAACCACCCAACAATGACTTAAACCACAAATCTGATATTATGTCACATCTAGTTTGGATAAAGGGCTGATTGTTGCAGTTGCTGTTGTTTATCTAATAGCATTTCAAAATGTCAACATTCAACAGTAGAGAAGGACATTTCTATGTTATGGGTTCGGGTTGAAAAGACCTAACCCAAACCCAATTCACAAGAGGCACGGGCAGCACGACCCGCTCTTTTTCCACAGTGACACCGGTCATGACCCCATCCAAAACTTAATCGAGTCTATTTCAAGCGACTCAAGCCCGCAAAAATGCAGGTTGGATTTTGGGTGCCCAAGAGTTCATGTCTAAATTGCCTGCTCTGTTCAACAGTTCCTTTACTCCCTTCTCTTATTCTTCTTTTTTCCCTTTTTCTAGCGATATACCAGCTGGAATTGTGGCATGACTAGCTTCTGAACTTTAAAAGACAGTTTTGATAATTGAATCGAAGATGTAAAGCAGACACTGCAAAATTTATAGCAAACACGAGCTTCTCTCAGTGGCTTTTAATGACAAAGCCTAAAGCTACACCGACCCAACTGGTAAGAACCACATTTTCTTGGCAGAGACAGTCAAGCTGTTTCTCCACAATCCTAGCACCTATGCTCTTGGTAATCTCATAGTGCACGAGGACAAAATTCATTTTCTGATTCTAGAGAATAGGACTCACGTGTTTCAATGAAACTTCAAGAAGCATTGGTTAAGTTCAAGAAAGTCCAAGTGGAATTCCAATTTAGATTTTCAATACGAGCTAATGGATATAGTTTGTGAACTAGATAGATACCTTGACATATTTCTTAAAATAGCTGCGGATGGATGGATCAAAGAAGAATGAGTCGTTAGAAGAGCTCAAACCAACACCTTCTTTCCATGCCCAATTCACATACTGAGTCTTCCCGCCATATGCTTGCAAGTTATTAACTAAAGCAAGTAGCACCCTGACCCCGTGTCGTCTTGCTTCTGCAATAACATGATCCAAAGCCTGCCACACAACAAATTGTTCAAATGAAAATCACAAATGGGAGTCCAAACCAATCAAATAAAGAAATAGTTATGCATCACAGGTTCATGGCCCTTATATCAATTTCACAATATATACAATTTGAACAATACAATGCCCCTTCAGTATGAACTGTCACAAAGAAAAAGGGTCTATATGCATACAGGAAATTCAAAAATCTGATCACATAATCCTCTCCCGAAAGTGTTTAGCGTTCATCCAAACATGCTTTATCTCATTGGTAATGATTAAACACAATCATGCAGTTATTTCCAACATCTTAGCTAGGCAACAGAATGGTCAAGCAGAATACAGAAGCAACATACAACAGTGTCAAAATAACCACAGTAGTTTATGAGTATTCAGGTATGTATCTTCACAGGGAAATGACCATGAATCCAACTGCTTACAGATTAAACACATTAAATTCAAAGCAATATCGTACTCGCAGTCTACTTAAAGAGGGTCACAGGAATCTTATTTCAAGCACTTACAAGCATACCAAGTTCGTCAAAATAGTAATTGCAGCCTTGTTTTTACTCAAAAAAATCTCATTTCAACAAATTACACTACACTGTATGTCAAATTAACGACTGCTTGGATATAAACCATATTCCAGGTACTAAAACAGAAACAAAAAAAAAAAACAATTACAAAAGACAAAGCAAGATGACAAACAAACCAAATCCAACATTCAATTGAGTATGAAGCAAAAATCAAAATTTTGCACCAAAACAGAATGTAGGCCTTTGCATAAAACCGAAAGCAAATTGAAGTATTAATTACAGCCTTGTTTTTACTCAAAAGTTATCATTTGAACAAATTACACTAAACTATATGACAAATTAATGACCTATTGCATAAAAACCAAATTCCAAGTACTAAAACAGAAAAGAAACAAGTCAATAACAAAAGACAAAACCCAGTGGCAGAGAAACCTAATCAACCAAATCCCAACTTCAGATGTGTAGGAAGCCAAAAATTAAAACTTGTACCAAAACAAAATGCAGGCTTTTAGCATAAAATCGAAGCAAATTGAAGATTTGACAGTACCTGGAAGACTCTTTCATCAAACTGACCAGGGGAAATCTGGAGGGCATTGTAGCCACCATCATTGAAGGCCCAAGTTCTACAAACAGAGAGCCCCATCTTGGCACCAGCTTGAAGCATTGCACTGACTCTAGGTTTCTTATAAGCATCCACAGCATGGTCCATCAACCAGTAAGAGTTCCATCCATTAATGTAAAAAGCATTCCCATCAGCCATAAATTGACTCCCATTCCTCTCCACAAAGCTCACCTTCATATCCACATGTTGAGACTCAAGCCTCAGGTCCCCAAAAGACATGTAGATGAAAGCCAAACAAGAGGCAAATCCAAGAGCTGGATAGAACAGCCCATTAGTTGCCACCACCATTCTTCTCATATATGACCTCCAAATGATAACAGCCAATCAAAAAGTGAACGAATTGGAGAGATTGGTTCAAACCCTTTTGGATTTACCTCCACAAACCCTCAAAATCACCAATACCCAGATGAGATTTCAACAGAAAAACTGAATCTCTGGAACACCCAGATCTCTCTCTGTAATGGGTGTCTCCAAAAATTGACACCAGCACAGCCAAAGCTCCAATTTTTCTTCAATGGAGCTCTATAAAACCCAACACCCAGATCAAAAACTGAAACTTTGGCTCACAGGGAGATGGAGATTGGATTTGGAAGTTGCTCTAGAAGAAAGAGTCTATTGAGGAATTGAGAAAAAGTCCAAATCAGGACTGAGCAATTTATATCATTATATGAAAATTATACCAACTATTTTCACCTTGCTGGGCTATCAGAAAAATAAAAAACTGGGAGGAGATGAATATGGATTTGCAGAGAGGTGGGTTTGTGGTGAAATGTTGGTATCAAGAAAGAGTCTCTGTGAGCCTCACTCACTGTTGCTTATGAATTTAGATCTCATCTATAAACTATGAACCTATTTTCTCAGATTTCCTTATAAAGATGCAATAAATTAAAGATTGTTGAAAAACATTTTCAACATCCCATGGCCCCTTGTTTGATGGATCTCTGAAACTCTCTCACTCACACCAAATCAGACTAATAATTAAATAAAACTAGTTTATACACCAGTGCACCGGTAATTTAAACAAATTTAATAATTACAAATTATTTTTAACGAATTCATTTAATAATTAATTAAGCTGCTAAAAAAATAATTAAGAGTTTTGTATAATAAATCAAAATAATTAT
>JAYMTH010003427.1:0-10932 GCA_036897465.1 Pelargonium australe | reverse complement strand
GATTCTCGAGCAGAGTGGAGGGGCTGTGGCGGTTCCTGGACTCGACGAGCGCAGCGTTCAAGGGGAGAGAGAGCGAGGAGAGGCGGCTGATGGAGGGAGAGGCGGCGAAGGGGCTGACGAACAGGGGAGAGATGAACGAGGGGAAGGAGAAGTGGGGGGAGAGAATGAGAGGGTGTGGGTTCGTGGGAGTAGGGTTTGGAGAAGACGCCATGGATGGAGCTCGAGCTCTGCTCAGAAAATACGATGGGAATTGGGAGATGAAGATGGAGGAGAAAGATGGGTCTGTGAGCTTTTGGTGGAAAGGTCAAGCGGTGTCGTTTTGTTCCTTGTGGAAGGTTGTGGATGTGAAAAAATGTGAGAGTTAATGTTTTTTTTTTTTTTTTTTCCTTGGGGTTTGTATAAATTGGGGGGTAATGAAAAAAGAAGAAGAAGAAGCTACTAATTGATCTATATTGAAGATTTAAGTTGAATAATGTTGTCTATACTTTTCTTTTGGGTCTAAACCACGAGGTTTCTGAGCGGATCTGCAAACTGCATTCCTTAAGACTCAAACTCGAGACCTCAAGTTAAGTTGGAACAACTCCTTACCAATTGACCCACGTGTTTGGTGGTTTTGTTGATGCTTGTAATCTGAATAATGTTGAAGATTTAAGCTGAACCCGCCATGGTTGAAAAAAGGGTTCCGATTGCTGATTTTACATATAAAATGTGTGATTTGAGCGAGTGTGATTTAGACCAACCATAATAGATTCGGTCTCCGATATCTCGAATTCTCGGTCGAATTTTGGTCCAATGCCTAGTCCTAGGGTCCTATCTTAAAAATTGAATAGATACCTTACCTCCAAAGCTTCCCAATCTCCCACTTTTTTCCACCTTTCCAACAATTTGGCCCATCATTCTATATATCTTTTGCCACTTTTTGGCCGGTTTGGTCATCACTTTTCCCATCAAAATTACAAACTTTCCACCTAGATTCCTTCACCACTTCCATCTCTAACTTGCTATAAAAATCCCCAAAACTATACACCATTTCTATACACAAAACAAAGAGCCCAAACACACACCAATGGCTACATATGCTCACACAATTGGTCACCAACACTCATCTTCTAGAGCCCTAGCCATGGTGTTGGCCCTAGTTTCTGCAATAGTGCTATCACCTTTGTATGTTACTCACAAAAATGATCACCATCATCATCAACATCGTCGGTCGCGGCGCCATTATGATTCATGGATGAGCTCTGGTTTTGTTCTTCCCATGGTTCTTGTTGGACTCATAATAGCTATAAGAACCACTTCTTCTTCTTCTTCTTCTACCATGCAAAGAGGAGCTTGTGGCTATGGAGGTTCTTCTATGGTTCCATCCTCAGATCCTTCATGGGTGCTTAGAATTGGGAGCTCCTCTTGGGGACTTGGTGGGGTTTTAGTGATGCTCATACTTGTGCTTTCATGGCAAGAGTCTGTCCAAGACTTCTTTTGGAGATGAGGATCTGATCTGACAGTATCTCGAGAAATTAGTCTAAAATTTCGTGCGCGAAAACAGAAAAAAGAAAAATGACCAATTATTTATTTTGTATGATCAAGTTTTTTTTTTAATATTATATTTTGTTTTACATATAAAATAATGATTGTTGTGGTTTTATTTGACATCACATAAACAAGTGTCAAATCCAATTAATTTCTTTTGTGAAATTAAGTTTCTTTCATTTGATTTTGTGATTTTTTGTTTTTTTTTTGGATTGTTAGGATAAAAAATTTCAACATACATACAAGAAATTAACTTCTTTATTGTAAATTGATGAAGCACTTGCTAATAATTCATAAACAAAATCTTCATACAGTAGTAGAATAGAATTGAGATTAACAACTAGTGCAAATTTAATTACTTATTTCGACTAATGCGAATTTAGATCTTGGTTCATCGTGATCCATCAATGTCGATTTTCCAGCTCGGGTGGGAGTGAAGGAAGAGGAATTGTTGTAGGCCAAGAAGGCATTTCAAGTGGGAAGACTTTAGTAGTAAACAATTTTGTTGTAGGAATATCTCCAATCAATTCAATCGTTTTTCCCCTAACATTGCATATACATGCCATCGACTTTTTACTTTTCAAAAGAAATTCCAAATACAAGATGTCTCTATTACGTGGGTGGAAAGCCATAATGAATGGCCATTCCAAGTGCTCGTCTCCTAGTAAATTAGATAAATCGACTTCACAAAACTCTAACTCGAGCACCAACTCCCAGTCCTGACGATGTCTATTGAGTTCCCAAATAATCAATTTGGGAACATAATTATGAAAGTAAAAATTAGGATCAACAAACTGGCCTATTCTCAAACACCCCATGCACACTCCTATTTGGGAGCTCAAGATAGATTCTTTGTTGCCTTCCAGAGGTGGAAGAAGAGTATAATTGGCATCGGAATTCGCCCGAGCATACTCCAACCCAACATTCCATCGTAGAATACGAATCGGTACTGATAATAACAATATGCAGGTATGCTAATATCTCCAACTCTCCACGTATTACTATCGTCGTCAGATGAGAATATCTCCACCCTTTTAACGTTATCCCCAAATTGTTCCCCTCCAAGAACACGCACCACTTTGAATTTGAGATCATTACCATACTCATCATTGGAGACTACAAGACCAACTCGAACCGAGAAAATATTGCTTGGAGTGAGAGGATACGGGGGAAGGGCGATCCATTGTCTAGTGAAGGGATTGCAAATGTAGTAAAAATTGTAATCATTCTCTTTCGAGTAGCATAGAACTAAATCTTTACACGATGCAAGAACACTTATCGGAGTAAGTCTATCATTAACCGCTACGCTGCTAGAGAGAAAATTGAGAGGATTGATTGTTGGTAAATCCTTATTGATTAAGGAAAGACGGTGAATGTGACGATAGCGATAGTCACAATCATCATCCTCATCTTCGCTCGTCGACACGCTGAAGTTAGAATAATAATCTTTCAATTCTTCCCCAAACAGAGTATATTGTGTTAAGAGAGCAAAGGGTTGCTCTGCTTCGTCCTCTTGATGGATTTTTCGCCATCTGCGAAGAAAATATGAATCACGAGAGTTAGTACTCTTGATGAGAGAGAACCAGCGTTTGGAGATACACTTGCATTGAGTTGCTTGTTTGGAAGAATCGAGTCTGCACAAGATTTCTACCAATAACTTGTTGCTTAGATCCGAAATATATGATGGAATCGCCATGATCACTCTCACGCTGTTCTTCGATAAAATTTGTTCAACTTTTCTAGTTTGTTCAATTTTAGATTGAGGAAGATGGTTGCTATTTAGCTTGCTAAAATATATTGGTTTTGAAAAATATTTGGTTGATAAATTATAGCCTACCATTTCTATATAATTAATTTGAATTTTGAAATACTTTTATTCACTACTGATTGGATAGATTTATCCTATAAGATCCAAAAGTCGATCTGATCGAATTGGTTATAAGTCGGATTGAATTTCATATGGAGGCGAGTCGTGCCTTTAGAGATCGCGAAGCTAGTACGTATTTCGGATTGAATCATATTTCTTCGGATTGAATTAGATTTCAAATTTTAGTATAAAACGTGCGGATTGGATAGATGAAAATAAACAAAGTACTAAATATGAAAATTTACTAAAATTAAAATCAAGAATTGAATTTCATATAGTAGTAGAATAGAATTGAACGATTAACAACTATAATGCGAATTTTGATTTGGTTCATTGAAATCCATCAATGTCGATTTTCGAGCTTAAGAGAAGAGGAATTGGTGTAGGCCAAGAAGGCATTTGAAGTGGGAAGACTTCACTAGTTCGCCAATTCGTTATAGGAACCTTTCGAATCATTTCAACCGTTCTTTCCCTTAGATTGCATATACATGTCATCGACACATAATCCGAAACATAATCCATATACAAGATGTTTCTATCACGTGGGTGGAAAGCCAGAATTCTTTCCTCTTTCGAGTACTCGTCTCCAGGTATGTCAGGTAAATCGGCTTCACAAAAATCTAACTCCCAATCCTGGCCTTGCTCATCGAGTTCCCAAATAGTCAATTTGGAAACATAATTACCAAGGTTAGAATATTTACTAACCAACTGGCCTATCCTCAAACACCCCATGCACACTCCTATGTGGGAGTTCATGTTCATGTTCCGATCGTAGAGTTAGCACTGCTGATGAGAGAGAACCAACGATTGCAGATGCACTTGCACTGAGTTGCATATTTGAAAGAACCGAGTCTGCACAAGATTTCTACCAGTAATTCGTCGCTTAGACTTGAAATATACGACATCGGTGATGATGATTGAATCTTCAACATGATCACTCCTTGTCCTTAAATAAAAATTGTTCAACTTCTAATTGGTTTGGTTCTGAATGGCCGCTGTATAACAATAGATTGTCTCTCTTTGTTCTCCGAAATCGTAATTAGTTTAGGAATGAAAATAATGTTATGTTTAGAATAGGGTTCTAATTAGGTTTTTAAACTACCCGCTCGATCTCGACTTGTTAAATAATTGACTTAGACTCGTTAATCAAGTTCGAGCCGAACTTTTTCTATATCAAATCAATAGGTTGATCACGAGCTGGTTCGTTTATTATTTTACCATAAGTATATAACAATAAATCAATAGACTCGCGAGCGTGATTTAGTTTGCGTTGAACATGAGCCTGACTTTGACACAAGCCCAAAGAAGAATGGGCCTTTGATACGACCCAAAAGCCGGTCTAATCAGGCTATAGAATTGACTTTCACATATCAGTAAGTTCGGGTCCAAATTGCAGGCTCTACCGTGTAGAGCTAAAAAGAAGTAACAACAAGTAAATCAAACACCCGCTCCGGAGTCACAGTCACCGGAAGTTCTTCTAGTTATTTTTCAATCTTCCTCTGTTTTTTTATTTAATGTCTGATCTCCGGCGGCACAGTCGTCGGAGGTGGTGGAGGAGGTGTGTGGAATGGCTCAGCGAGTCAAACTAGCCGTAGAGGTTAAGAAAGTCAAGGTAGAGGGAGGAAGAAACCGAAACGGTGTCGCAACGAGGATTAATAAGGAAACAGAAAACGGTGTCGTTGGGAGGAAAGGAGAAAACGAATTCATTGTGAAGAAGAATATTGCTGAGGCTGTTGACTTGGAAAGGAAGCAAAATGAGCTGGAGGTTTCAGGGACCACTCCATCGAGCTTGAATCCAGGAGCTCATGAGGAAGGAGAGGAGGAGAGTGTTCATGTGCGTCGCGACAGCAAGACTCGAGCTGAACCAGCAAAGCTCAGAGACTATATAAGAGAGTAGAAAGAGAAATGTTAGGGTTGTTGTGTAATGTGACCAGTCTCTCTCTCTCTCTCTCTGTCTATCTTCATTTCTGTTGTTCAATTCCTCCAAATCCTGTAATCGTTTTCCATTGTAATGGTTAGCAACGATTGCTTGTAGTAAAAGGAACAACCCTGGAAGCTCTGTTGAGCTGAGGCACTTGATTCTATCTCTGTTTTGTGATTGTCTGGTGTGTGTTTTACTTGTGTAAGTTAAGGTCATTCCAGTGTGTTGGAGCTCCATTTTGTAGTAAAAAATGGAAATTTGAATTGCTAGCTCTAGCATGGAAAATAGGCCAAAAAACATTAAGATTATCAAAACTATATTGTTGATATTAGTTAAGAGAACAGTTGACATTTAGAATCAGATTAACTTAATTTCAAACTCAATAGTAAAATTAAAACGACAAGAAAAAAAAAAAAACTTAGTCAAATAGAATTGAGTGTAACAACTAATGCAAATTTAGCTACTTGTTTCAACTAATTCAAATTTAGATCTCGGTTCATCGTGATCCATCAATCTCGATTTTCCAGCTTGGGATGGGAGCGAAAGAGGAGGAATCGTTGTAGGCCAAGAAGGCATTTGAAGTGGGAAGACTTCAGCACTGCTCCGATCCCTTATAGGAATTTTTCGAATCAATTCAACCGTTCTTTTCCTAACATTGCATATATATTCCAACGACCCTTCACCCGAAACATAATTCATATACAAGATGTCTCCATCACATGGGTGGAAAGCCCGAATTTTTAACCATTTCGAGTTATCGTCTCCAGGTAAATAAGGTAAATTGACTTCACAAAAATCTAACTCGTGCACCAACTTCCAGTCCTGGCTATGATTATCGAATTCCCAAATAATCAATTTGGGAACATTGTTATCAAGGTCATCAGAATTATTATAAACCAACTGGGTTGTTCTCAAACACCCCATGCACACTCCTACGTGGGACCTCAAGCTCCGTAACTCATAGCCTACCGGAAGTGGAAGAACAGTATAATTTGCATCGGTATTAGCGCAAGCATTAACACCGTCAAATAAAATTACCTGTCCGAGTTCTCGAGACATGCTCCTCCAAATAAACATCCCATCGTAGGATAAAACTGCCCTTGGGGCATACCAATATTTAGGTACACTAATATGTCTCGCTCTCCATATACAACTACTGTCGTCAGATGAGAATATCTCCACCTTTACCGAATCAATGTACTTAAAAAAAACACGCACCACTTTGAATTTGGGATCACTATCATTGTCGTCCGAGACTACAAGACCAACTCCAACCAAGTCAAAATCGTTGCCAGGGGGGAGAGGAGACGGGGGTAGGGCGATCCATTGTCTGGTGAAGGGATTGCAGATGTAGTAAACACTGTGATTTTTCTCGTTCGGGCAGCACAAAACTAAATCCTTAAACGATGCAAAAACACGTATTGGAGTAGCTCTATCATTACGGTGGGTCGTATTGCAAGGTAGAAAATCGAGAGGATTGAATTTTTGCAAATCCTTATTGAATAAGGAAGAATAGTGAATAACATGATGAATATCAAAATCATCCTCGTAGCTCGAATTGGAGTCGGAGTTGTTCTCCGACTCGATATAATCAGGGTCATCATCATCATTCTCATCTTCACTATCGGCCCCGGGGGAGTTGTTTGCTGCAGGGTCATTATAATCATTCTCTTCTTCGCTTGTGGACACGCTATGCTCGGAGTAATAACCATTCTCGGAGCTTGAATTGGAGCCGGAGTTGTTTTCCGGCATATAACCACGGTTGTCGTTGTCGTTGTCATCATTATTCTCTTCTTTGCTATCGGCCCCAGTGGAGTTGTTTGTCGCAGGGTAATTATTATAATCATTCTCTTCTTCTTCGCTTGTGGACATGCTAGACTCATAATCATTCTCTATTTCTTGGAAAAGAGTATATTGTATTAAGAGAGCAATGGGTTGCTCCCCTAGATTGATTTCTCGCCAGCGACGGAGAAAATATGAATGATTAGAGTTAGCACTGCTTACGAGAGAGAACAAACGTTTGCAGACGCACTTGCATTGAGTTGCATATTTGGGAGAACCGAGTCTGCACAAGATCTCTACCAGCAATTCGTCGCTTAGACTTGAAATATGCGATGTCGAAGATTGAATCTTCTTACTTCCATCACTGTCGTTTTCTGCCATGATCAATGATAAAATTCTCTATCTTGCTATATAGAAGATGTACTCAAACCCTAATTCATTTAGGAAATATACTTATTGTCATATAAACATTAGGGTTGCAATATACTATTTTGAGTAGGAATATATTTCCTTTATTTTTCTCCTAAACCATGACCGTTTTGAGGTGCATATGGTTTGTTCAATTTTAGATTGCTATTTGGTAGGAAGTTAGTTTAATAAATTGGTTTTGAAAAATACTTGGTTGCTAAATTATAGCCTATGATTTCTATACAATTAGTTTGAATTTTGAAATACTAATCGAATTGAATTTTGAAGTACAATTAGTTCCAAAAACTTGGCTGCGTCGCATTCTCGACTTGTTAAATTTTATGTGTGTATTTGATCGCGATTACTAGTTGCAGTTTTTAACTGCAATTGTGAGTCTTTAAACTTTTCAAACTGCAACTAAAAACCTGATATATTGTTGTGTTTTTAGATGAACTTGAGCCTGACATCAAAGACTAGCCCAAAAAAAAGGGCCTGATAAAATTAAAGTTTTATGTAAATTTAACTACATTAATTTTTCTTTTAATCCGTCGGAAACTCGGAATCGAAACAAAATGTAAAAGATCATCGGCTCATAATTGGCCAAGTGGTTTAAGACTTGGGTTATATACTTATATATATGAGGTCTCGTGTTCGAGTCACCTCAAGGGCGAATGATATATATTTGTAGTGTGTGTGAGTTGCTTAATAAAAAAAAAAACAAAATGTAAAAGAGGGCGAATATAAAATGACAATGCCTTCATCGTCATCAAGAGGTGAGTAGTGGATATGGGCTTTTTAGCCCAAACAAACAAGCCCAACTTTTAAAGTAAAGTTGAGCCCAAATCTAAATATCTATGCATTTAACTATTAATTTAATAAAAGTGTGAAAGGAGTTATTTTTATCCAACAATTTTTATTTTATTTTATTAGCAACCGTAACAATCGAGAGTCGAAACTTACATACAAATATTTTGAGTCTCAATAAAAAAAAAAATTGAAAGGAATTGTCGAGCGACTAATAAGCGTTTGTGTTCACTAATTTTACAATCGCATCAAGATATTCATCTCTCTTACTTCACAAGAAATGACTGAACAAATATAACCAAATAGGAGTTTTTGTTACATTTCAATTATCATACACTGATTTATCCAAATTCACAGTAGATGCAATGGCCTTATTTTTCTCTTCCAGTGCTTGTAGTTTCAGCAATCTCTAACTCCAGCTCGGTAATCTCCCTTCCTCGCTCTGCAACTGATACGCATTCTCAATGTTCAATGTGTAGATGAGGAAATCACTAATCTAAATTCTGAATTTCATACATTTCCAAGTTAATTAGGCAAAAAAGGAATGCAAGGAACAATTAGTATTGAAGTGTTCACTGAGCCATTTGAAACAAATCTACAATTACAATTAGACAAATGCAATGGTCAGTTGCAGAGTTAGCAGTTGAAAGTGGAGGGAGGCCACTCACCACTGAATAGAGTATTAACATCAGTTCAACCATTAAAAACCGGTAATTTATCAAGTTAGGGTGGACCCTCGCCTACTGCTCCGCCATTGGTAATGCTTGAACAATATTGTATAATCATATATTTGAACCATCATGGAATGGGAAAACGCAAAACTAAAGATATAATTACAACCGAAACTCAATGTCAAAGAAACCAAACAAACGAAAAAGATCATCATGAGATAGCCCCAAAAAAAAAAACTCTAGACAGCAAAAGTTGGAACAAACTACGCATCTATCAGTAAGGTTGGAACAGAGAAAGCAGCAAAAGTTGGAACAAACTAAGCATTCCTTTTAGACACCATTTCAACAGTATTTAAAATTAAAAAAAGAAAGAAAAAAAAGAGAGCATAAACCAGATATACCAACAAGCCAGCTAACAAAAGAAATTGATGAAGACATAGAACTCACTTGCCATTTGAGTCTTCTCCTATCATTTAGCATTGACAGCCATTTGAGTTGCTCCAAACTTGTAGCTGTTCACGTAGATATATATAAATTCATCAATCTATCACAACAAATCAAATGAATGATACGACACATGAAGCAGCATTTAGATAGTCCAGTCATGTACGTACCTACAGCATCAATCCAAACAAATATAAAAAAGGTCACAAACAGAGAAGAGATTCATGTGCAAACTTATACAAGTAAATTCTTGGAGAAAAATATGAACACAATGACAGAGAAAAATTCGAACCAAAAAGAAGAAAAATAGAGATGGCACTTTCTCAATTCACCAACTTTTCAACGAGAAAAGAAAAAAGTGAATTTACAGGACTATAAGTAACCCAGTTACAAAAGGGAAGGACAAGTTGATGTTTCAAGAACCAAATATGTAAAATAAGCATCAAAATGAAACTTAAAACAGATATATTATGAGACAACATATATCAGAATATGTAAAAAAAAAAAAAAAAAGTAAAGTGTGTTTTGAGCCATATATTTTCACAGATTAGATTATACCTGCTCAATATTTAGATGACCCATCAGTTATACATATCAATCATCATACAATGGTTTATCCAAATCCATAGTAGATGCAATGATCCCAGTTTCTTCTTCCAGAGCTTTCTTGTTCTCTTCAAGTGCTTGCAGTTGTGCCTTTGTTTCAGCAATCTTTAACTCTAACTCTGAAATCACCTTTCTTCTCTCTACAACCGATATGCATTTTCTAGCTTTCTCAACATAAGGATAGAGCCATTTCATAGGAAAATTCATATTTGATAGATCACGACAAGCATCCTCCATAAACTGGACCTCTCCCGCACTTATGCTATTCCGTGGTTGAATTTGAAGAATTTGAAGAACTTTGCTCAACAATGTGATGAAGTCTTTAGTGACATGGAATCCCTGAAAATCCCATTGCTGAGAGTTTGATACTGCTATGCTAGTTCCCGCTTCTGTGACAAGAGACGAACTTGTTTCAGGACGATTACTTGCTGGACTCAATAGCAAAGAAGAAGCAACAACATCTCGAGGAGCGAGAAACCCTCCATTGGTTTGTTCTTCAGGCTCCACAACCTCATTTCCTGCAGGCTCCACAACCTCCTCCTCGCTGATCTCAATCTTTTCTTTTCCTTTTCCTGATTTGGTGGCATCACCACAAATGTTAACCTTTTCTCCTATTGGATCACTGCATTGCTCAAGAATCCCAACCTCTTCTCTTGGCTCACTACTCTGACCTTCCTCTCTTGTCTTAGTGGATCCCTCACAAATCTCATTTGCAGCTGATTCGGTTGGGTTGTCATGGATTTGAGCTTGTGGTTCAGAACGGTGGTTTGATGATGAAGTAGTTGGATCTGCGGCGGTCAGTCTTGGAGTCTCCTGAAATTGAGAAAAGAGAAGAGCATGGTATCTTGTTGTAATAAATTTAATGAAGAGAAACACAATTAAAAACTATTACAGATGACTTA
>JAYMTH010003426.1:0-10935 GCA_036897465.1 Pelargonium australe | reverse complement strand
TGGGCGTAAAGCGTCTGTAGGTGGCTTTTTCAGTCCTCCGTCAAATCCCAGATGAACCCGATGTGAACGACAAGTCGACAACTGCATGCGCCTACTAAGATTACCGAGAAGAAAATAGTTTATTGAAACCGTTGTTTCTTTATTGAATTTCTTGACAAATATATAGTACAATTCTTTTGTTCATCAATTCTGTCTTCACAGAACATGGACGATCACAAACACCTAAATCTACCTACGAAAAGTATATATATCTTTCTTTCGTAACCAACAATAAATGACACAATAAAGCAACAATAACACAAGAAAATATATGAAAGTATAGTGTAAAATTTATATGTCCCCTAAATTTTGAGCCCTTCCGTATACGTTTGAAGATAGATCGAATGCTTGAGATCTCCGATGTGAAGGTTGTGTTCGCCGACCGGAATCTTCCGAACTCCGTCTTCATCAACCACACTCAAGTGCTTGCATATATGAATATCAACCCTAACCGTTTTCTTCAACCCTGCACACACATTCACCTTCTCAAACTTCACCAACTGCTTCCCGGAGGACCATTTTCCGGCAGGCGGAGACGAGTAGACGAGCAAGGTGTGGGACCCGTCCATGGTTCCTCTATTCTCGACGTCGACGCAAACCCCTAGGGGTGGGACGTTACAGTTAACATGTTTGGCCTTGACCGAAAGATTGTCACTAGTGTAGTTCTTGGTCATAGCTAGTGACACTGAAATGTGGGAAGGTGTTTCCTCGGGCAGCAAATGGACAAAAGTTGAGTAACTTAGTCCGTGCCCGAATGGAAACACTACAGGACCCTGGTAAAATCTGTAAGTTCTACCGGGGTATTTTCTTGTTGGGTCGGCTCTCAGGGCCATGTCGGTCATAGGTACTTTTTCTATGTATTGTTGTGGGTACCAAGTCATTGGTAATTTCCCGCTAGGGTTTACTTGTCCGAACAAAATATCAGCGATGGCAGCTCCTCCGGCTTGGCCGGGGTAGCCAACCCATAGTATAGCTGATATGCGTGGATCGTTCTTGGCAAATGTGACGTCAATAGGTCCTCCGCTCATGAGGACAAGCACAACGGGGCCTCGGGAGGCATTTGCCACCCTTAAGACAAGCTCTTGTTGGTGTCCTGGTAGAAGCAAGTTGTCTCGGTCCTTGAACTCAGCTTCCATGGACTGGTCTAGTCCCATTATTAGGATTGATGCGTCCGAATGCCTAGCGGCTTGCTCGGCAAGTCCAAAGTTGTCATTGTCTTCGCAAGCAACACCGATGCAACCGGGTTGGTGAACTGTCTTTGTGTAGCTTGCGATTCCTTGTAAGGGGCTTACGTAGTCACATGCGATACCTACAATGTTACAGTATCAAATAGTTTAAAAAAACTAGTAAAATCAAACGTTACATCGACTATATGAAAAAAAATGTGTGTCAATGTCAAATAGTTTAAAGAATAAGTAAAACCATATGTCACATCAGCTATATGAAAAAACGTACCTGCATAGTTTCCAATCATAGTCTCTGTGACATCAGAGTTAGGACCAATAACAGCAACCGAGCGTTGACGATTGGGGGATAGAGGCAACTGTCCTCGGTTTACAAGCAAGACAATGCCTTGATGGGCAGCCTCTAGGGCTAACTTGTTGTGGTCCGGAGTACACACGTCCTCCGGACCCAAATCTCCGTATTTCTGAGCTGAGGGCTCGCCGTCGAACATGCCCAACCTCATTTGAACCGTAATGGTGTTGGCTAAGGCCATATCCACATCATCCACACTCAACAATCCTTTTCCTATAGCTGTCTCCGTGTGGACTGCCAAGAAAGGACCACAGTCCAAATCCAAACCTACATATTTACCATAACGTCACTCGTAAGTTTAACTTCTTAATTATATAATGGTGACATTTGAGAGTTACCACTCACTAACACTAACCTGATTTGACTGTGACAGCAGCAGCTTCCTCTGGCGTGGTCATATAATGTTGATCCTCAAAAGCAACACCCACAGAATCACAGTCTGAAACGATGTATCTATTTGCCCAAAATGACTCGAACATTAGATATATAAGAAATTGATATCAAACATGCAAATATGTGAAATCATGCATGTGATTTTCCACGTGAGCAAACATTTTTCGTCAGAAGATTAAATAAAATTGAACGATAAGATCAGACGTCACATCATATCACATGAAACAATTACACTTGCGCTCTGACGTGTCAATTTGCGATTCAATAGAAGTGACTCACCCAGTGAGATTCCATTCGCCACGAATGATCTTCTTGAGGAGATCAGGGTCAGCACAAGTGGGCTTCCCATTGACTTGATTGTAAGAGCACATCACACTTGCTACCTTCCCTTCCAAAACACATGCCTTGAATGGGACGTTATATGTGTCCTCCAGATCCTGTAGACTAACCTGCATAGGTCACATGAAACTTTGTCACATCAATCTAATTTCATAAATTAGAATACGTACATGCATGCATGTTAGGTTGGAAAGTATTCATGTCACGTTATTGAACATATTCAACTAAGAAGTTATGTCGGTAAAAGGTAAACGTACATTTCAAAAAACACATAAGTTGTTAGTATAATTAAACTTTGACATTGACAAACTCAAGTGTCAACACATAGACCGAAATCAATGCTTTTGGTCGTCCATGCGTGCAAGCAATTCAAAAATGTTTTAATTATGCTAGACAACAACAACGTTGTACTGGTCCGATGTTCATTTCACATGAAATGGAAATGTTACCTTACCTTAGCATTGAAATGGAAACGGTCCGTGCCGTTCCAGCTATCAAGATCATATGCGGTGAAGTGTTTACAACATGCGGCCACTTTCAAATCCTGTCCGGAAATTTCTTGGAGTCCGATAACGTAGTTGGCCGCGTACTCGGCAGCGAGTGTAGGATCTTCGCCGGGCGTTTCCTGTCCCCGGCCCCACCTCGGGTCTCGGAATATGTTCACGTTAGGGCTCCAGAAGGTCAATCCCGCTGCTCCTCCATTGTACATTGCCCTTGCTTCGTTAGAAACCGCCTACGTATGCAATTGTACAAATAAGTGCATCAAATCACGATTGTAACAAAAAGTTTGTAAACTGATTATGAAAATGTTTAAAGCGTGTAAACATAGTGTTTGATGTAGGTTAATATATATTTGGCATATAAGGAAAATTTGCATCCACAAGCCATGCAAATTGGACTGTGGTGAGTGGTGAGAGAGCTACATCAATTAATTTCATATGTTAACTAGACAATATATATAGTGCATGTGTTTATGTCATGAATAATGATTGATTTATAGGCTATTTTGCAAGGTCGGTGCTGATTAAAATGGAAAGCTAGATCACCAAGAAACAATAAGTTAGATTTTTAAGCAATGCCAATAATGTTGTAAACGAATTACAAGACAAAATTGTTATTTTTGTTATTTTCATTTTATTCAGTTAATTACTCAGTAGTGCCACCATATTTTGCAATCTCATTTTGATCGAATCAAATATTTTATAAAAAAAGTTTGGGTGCTTACAATTAAGTTACATAGAAATTAGCATAAGAGAATATTGTAGATCATTATGAAAGTATATTATATAAATAAATACTAAAGAAGTTGTGAACATAATATTTTATTGACTAACATTGAACTAGTTTCTAACAATCACTACAATTATGTAGTTAAACAATGATCCATGTATACTCTTTATGCTCTATCTTATATGAGCATCTAGGGTAGAGGTTAGAATTCATACTACAGATCGGATTACTCGGATTCAGATTAATAAAGAGTAATTCATATTCAATTTAAAAGGGGTTTGGATATGATCGGATCAGCGATTATTCGCATAAGATTGAAACAAATTTTAGATTTTTAGAATAAAATAAACAGACTTGTCCGATCAAATCTAATTTTGATAATTGACCGGATTAGATCGATGTAAAAATAGTTAGATTTTGAATGCTCGCGAGTTTAGATTGAAATTGAAAACTCTCTTGTCTAATTACACATTTGTTTTAGTAGATAATTGTTTTACAACAAAAGTAAATATACACACATATGATATTTGGTTGGATTAGAGTAATGAAGCTATTAAAATTGCACATCAAAGCTAGGAAGAACAGAAAGTCTTTGATGTGAAGTCTTCAAAGACATATGGTCTTTAATTATTATTGGGAAATGATTTTCTCATTTAAAGTCATAGTATGTTTTCTCATGCTCAATTAATAGAAAAAGTTTATGCACACTGAGCTAAAAAGTATGATTAAATTTAAAGTAGACCTAACGGTTAACAATTGGTTCGTGCACAACGAAAGAACGACACGTTTTAGTAATTGTGTTGCGCTGCTAAACGCGAACACGACATGTTTAACACGGCGCACAACTGTAAAAACGATTTGTTTAAAATAATAAACAAGAATCTAGAGAAGTATATCATACCCGTCCGATTAGTTGAAACAATGTAGTATTGAAAGAAGCCGCGGTGGTGATGACCTGAGGGAAGCTGGTGGCTCCCGGGAAGGCCCCGCCGAACTTAGTCCCGGGACCGACATTGGAGACACCGTGAAGAGCCTCCGACCACCACTCGTAGCCTTGAATCCCCAGCCTCGGCACGTCTATCGCATTGTTCACCAGAAGCCTAATCTTCTCCGGCAACTCCAACCTCCCTATCAAGTCCCACACTCTCTCTTCCATCGGCAGCGACACGTCGCAGAACCTCAGCGTCTTCGTCAGGTTGCTGCCGGGGTCGCAGGCGAATGGAGCCCGACATTCTCCGAACCCGGCCGTCTTCCACGACACGCCGGCCGTCAAGGAAGCTAGAGCCACCATTGCTATGATAATGTTGCGAGGAGAAGAAGAAGAAGAAGCCATTTTTTAGAGACTCTAGTTGGTTTGGTTTAGTGTGTTAATGGAGGATGTGCATGGGGAGTTTGGGAGTTTATATAGGGAGAGAGGACAAAAAGGTTGGTTGGGTTATTTACTATGTTGGGTTTCACACGGTATTGCTTGTTTTTATATATTTACGGGAAGCGGATTGATTCACATGAGATAGTACGGATAAAACTACATACGGTGTTTAACGGGAAGGACAACTTATACAAACGAGAACACATTGAGTCATACCTCAAAGTGTGTACCTATGCAAGACACCTATGTTTAACGGGGACGATAACTTATACAAACGAGGACACATTGTGTCATACCTCAAAGTGTGTACCTATGCAAGGCACCTGACACATGATGGTAAAAAACTCATGCCGGATTACACGAGGCTAGTAGAGAACATACTATGTAGCCTCAGTTCAAGCAGAAACAACAGAATTTGTACAGTTTGAATCATGCTAAAGACACGCCCGCATATCGAGAAGCCTTCACCCACTTGCATAATTAGATAGTATACATGTTTTCATGTATATGGTGTGACACTTGATTTTACAGTCCGATTATTTTTATGAGTTGACGTTGTTTTGGTAATTTCATTTTAGCCCAATGAACTATTACAATGGTTAACATGTAACAACATATGTATAAGATGCATGAGTTGGTAAGTGTAGCATGCAGCTTGGGTATAGTTTGAATGAAACGAAATAACCAATACATGCATGTTGTATACACACATTTATAGCATGAAGATCTAGTGAATTAACTGAAACTATCGTAATAGTTGTTCGTGTTAATAGTAGCCCGTTTTGGCCCCGTTTGGCCCAAATTAATGCATGAATTAAGCATTTGACCCGACCTCGATTCGTGGCACTTGATGATTCACGCATGGTCTATCCAAGATGACCCACGGTCTAAGATTCAATTAGATCGATTCATGTCCAGCAGGTTCAATGAATATGATATACATTTTCTCCACCCTATCACATTTTAGAAGTTTCTCCGACAATGTACAAAATCTAATTCAATTACTCTCACGCGGAGCCGTGTATTATGAAATGAAGTAAATCGCCGTGTTAGATCTATATTTATTGTTGGATAACATCAACACATTGTTTTTCGCCAACCGAAGAGAAAATAGTGAATCATCATTGTCTATACCTCTATTTTAAAATCAAGATTTATAGAATATTGAATTCTAAATTCGTTTACATGAATAATTAGATAGTTAAATATACTGTCACGTTACATTAGCTACTGCTTCTTTATCTTTCTTTGTTTTCAGGAACAGAAAACAGAAAATGACTCACACATGTGAGACAAAATATATCCTAATCCAAGTCGTTAGATTTTGCCACTATATGCACTAAAGGCTAAAAATTGCTTTGGTCCTGTAATTTTTAACCATACATATAAGTAAATAACAAAAATTATAATTGCGTGTAAATTTTACTTTAAATTTAATGCCGCGTAGATAAGTAAACGGGTTCGCCCGATCCTTCCTGAGATTTTATAAGTCAAATCTGACCCAATCCAACTTAAAGTTGGTTGGTTCGAGTTACGTTCGCCCGGATTTCTGATGCCAGTAGATTCGGGTTCAAATTGTCTACTCAGTGCGATGTATTGGAATGAACTCATCAAGGCTGATACAACAAGCTAGCTCTGTTGAAGATATAAATGTAACCAAAAGTCTATGTTCCACCAAATAACATAAATAAAACCATCCAATCATGGACAATCACTCTTATTTGATCATATCACTCACCATCCTACACTTATAACTTGCTCGTCTTCACTGGTCCCATCTCTTTAGTCCTGGCCCTCAGCAAATGTTTCTGGATCTTCCCAGTAGCTGTCTTCGGCAATGGTCCGAACACCACCGATTTCGGAACCCAAAAACCCGGCATCTTTGACCGGCAAAACTTGATGATATCGTCAGCTAATCGAGGCTCGTCGGATTTATCTACTCCCGACTTCAGTGTCACAAAAGCACAAGGAGACTCTCCCCACCGTTCATCCGGCCTTGCCACCACCGATGCCTCCAGTATTGCCGGGTGCATATACAAAAACTTCTCTACTTCCAAGCTACTGATGTTTTCACCTCCGGATATAATGATGTCCTTTGATCTGTCTTTGATTTCTACATATCCATCTGGATGCTTCACAGCAAGGTCACCCGAGTGATACCACCCGTTTGCAAAAGCCTCTTCGTTTGCTTTTGGGTTCTTCAAGTAGCCCTTCATGATGAGATTACCCCGGAAAACTATCTCTCCCACTGTGGTTCCATCGGCAGGGACGGGTTGCAAAGTTTCAGTGTTGATGACGTCCAGTTCCTCCAAGCCAATGTAGGGAACACCTTGGCGCGCATTGAGGCGAGCTTGGGTTTCGGGAGGTAAGGAGTCCCATTCAGGCTTCCATGCGCAGACTGTAGACGGGCCATAAGTTTCAGAGAGACCGTAAGTGTGGGTGACACGGAAGCCTTTCTGGGACATTCCGAAAAGAACAGATGGGGGTGGAGCAGCACCAGCAGTCATTACATGTACAACATGGGGTAAGGGGAGGATAGTGTCCTCTGGCGGGGCGTTTACAATGCTGTTGAGGACCACAGGAGCGGCACAGAAGTGAGTAACGCCATGTTTCGCTATGGCTGAATACACTTCCTTAGCTGTTACCTGCAAAGGAGACAAGGAGGATGATATCAAGGAGAAGGAATTGAAGAACATTTTGAAATTTGTCATCTGAGTAACCTCACAATCATATAGAGAGTTAAGGAACTTGAAAATAAAATAAAATACAGGCTCAAATTCTATTACGTAATCTAATGACAAAATTACCAATTTTCCAAGGGAAAAGGTCACCATCCTATTCAAATGCAAATAAGCATTTATATGTGAGAATTCCAATTTAATCCACATGATTCATACAATAGGTCTTTGTTAATAAAAATATGTGCTAGAAATTGCATAATATTTATAAGCCTCTACCAGATCAAATCGGCAAGGGACAATTAAAAGGGTAACATAATGTAAATCATTTGTTTTGTATGAACAAGTCAAGTAAATGTAAAGCATTCCCAGTAATTTACCTGTCGAAGACATATGCTAGTCCCACAAAGAGCTGCAAGTGACCACGTGAAACACCAACCGTTACAATGAAACATAGGCAAAGTCCACAAGTATATAGCCCCTTCAGGTATCCCCCAAGTAAGAGCTCCAGCCATGGATGCTAGATATGCTCCTCGATGGCTCAACACCACGCCCTTAGGACTGGCTGTTGTACCAGAAGTATAACCCAAAGCAATGCTTTGCCACTCATCCTGTGGTGGTCTCCAAACAAACTCGGGATCACCAGTTTCCAGAAACTTTTCATATTCAATGGCCCCTTTTGCAACAGCATATTCAAGTACCTTAGGGTCACAGCTATCATCACCTATGACAACCAAAATGGGAGGCTTATAACTGCTAGCGCTTTTCTGTGCCCATATCTTCAGAGCTTCCTCAGCTAAGGAAAAAAATTCTTGATCCACCATTACAACTGCAGATGATGAATGACCTAGAAGGAAAGCAATGACTGACTCATTTAAACGAACATTAACACAATTTACAACAGCTCCAGCCATTGGAACTCCAAAATGAGCTTCATACTGGGCTGGAATATTGGGAGCAATTACAGCTACCTGTGAGCAACATAAAAAGAATGAACAGGTAACAATTTTACACTATAAACAAGAGCTCTGATAAAAAAGATGACAATGTTACACTATACACAAGAAAGAAAAATGATAGTGATACAATTAGTCATGGGAAGTTGGGAACAACAGAACTCTCTAACTCCGGAATTAAATTTTATTGGAAATGTTCCTTGTGAAAAAGAAAGCTACGATGTATAGATGAGTTAATTCCAATAATCATATAAATTTTGTTAGGTTTGCGTATGGGATATCATAGAGTTTCAAATGTCAAAGTAGGAGTTGACATTCCAAATCCAAATACAAGTCAAATCCAAATACGCATTCTTCGAGTATCCAAACAATGGATTGGCTCAAGTACAAAACTCCAAATGAAATTCAAGAATCCAAACCGAGCATTAGGGAATTAGTAACTCAAAACCGCACTAGACAAAGTTTAACAGCTCTTCAAGTCACAAAGACGATATTTGAGCTCGGTTATTTTATTTTGAAATAGCAATGTAAACTAAGACTGATACACTTGAAAGCATAATCATAACAGCTAAAACGCAGAATCGCATATTTATGACATTATTGCTCATGAGACTCAGGTTCAACTACAACTCTACAAGCTTGTTGGATTAGCAGACTACTCTCTAGAAATGTTTGTATATTCAATTGAACCAACCTGATTGCTTATTCAAATTACTCCACAATCATAAACACAAAACACCTCAAGAATCTTGTCCAGTCGAATTATTTACTAGCCAATAATTTATGTATTTTGTTCCAAAATCATTATAAAGCTACGCTAAGCAACCTACCATACTACCAAGCCTAATCCAACTACTTAATTTAAAATTGCCATGATTTAATATAGTTTCACCAAAAAGTCGTCGATGCAATTAATAAAGTCAATTCGACAATCAGACATGAACGAATTAATGAAATCGTATAGAGATTGTTGTATCTATGTCAGAGGTGAACGGAGACGAAACAGAAAAAGAATTTCCCGATCAACTCCGATAACAGAGAAGGAAAACGAAAGTACCGTAGAGCCGGCGCCGATGGAGCGTTTGGAGAGAGCGGAGGCCAAGCGACGGCAACGGTCGAAAGTCTGGAGCCATGTGTAGTGACGAGATCCGTGGACGAGTGATTTTCTGGAGGGATGAACCAGAGCCGCCCTCTGCAGAAACCACATGGGAGTGAGGGCGGTGTAGTTGGCCGCGTTCTTGGGCAAATCGTCGATGTCTCTTTCTCTCTCCGCCGCCATTTTTGGTTTCTCTCTCTAGAAAATGAGGAGTTGGGGGTGATTTGTGGTGGCGGAGGGGATGATGCGATAAATGTTAGGAAAATGGGAGATGGAAGGAGCAGGCGATAGCTTCACCGTTGAATTTGAATCAGTGTTTTGGAGTTTTGTGCCATTGGAGCTAAAGATTTGAAGCTCATTCGCTGAGGTATTGAAAGCGAAAGCGAAAAGATGGGACCAAGAAATGGAATTTTTATTTGTGTTTGTCTTGAAAGAAAATGGATGATATATCTACTGTTGGGGTAGTGGAGTCAACTCACACATGACACAGTACACGCGGAGTCTTCTATTTTTAGTATTATTCTTTGTCAGATGCCAAATATTTTTTAAAGAAGACGTCTACATACGGATTTCATTGTGGACCGATGACGTTTGTTTCCCGATCTAACACGAACACGATACGATTATAAATACAAATTATGAGCACGACACACTTGTTATGATAATGAAATAGTATGTGTTGATATGACACGACTCAACACATTCTTTACGATAAAACCAACATGTTTGACATGTTATTAGAATTAATTTACAATTATATACTCTTAATTGGATGTGTCAAGCGAATCTCAATACGATCGGTTAATTGTACATGCGTGTTTTGAAAGCTCAACGCAAACACTACACAATTACTAAACATGTTGAGTTTTTCAACACGGCACAATTACTAAACGAGCGGGCCTTTTAACGTTACAAAATAAGTAATAAAGACTTTGTACATGGAGTTGTTGTTTATGGCACAACTCTCCTAAATGTTTGACTCGCTCGTTGTAAATGCCTGAAATTCTTATTTTGTCCTAAACTTATCCCAAATTCTAAGAGTAGACTAGGTAAGTAAGTAGGTAACCATGATTTCTTTATTATATCAAATTAAACATTATTTTCATAATTAAAAAATTTAATTAAATACTTTTCTTGTCAATTCCATCTTCAATAAAAACGGTAGGAGACAATGAATTTAAATTAAAAAATTAGGACATTAGTTTAATTAGGTGGCTGAACTTTAAATAAAAAGTCAAAGTAGTGGTTGAACTTTCAAAAGTGACAAACTAGGTTGAACTTTTGAAAAATTAAACAAAC
>JAYMTH010003425.1:0-10938 GCA_036897465.1 Pelargonium australe | reverse complement strand
TTATCATATATTGAGAGTTTATGTAGCATTTATACCAAATAATAATATGCAAAAATCCAGTCCTAACAAGGAAGTTTGATCAATTTTTTAACAACTCAATTTAATAATTTGTGAGTGTGTATATATTATTTTTGATGCATTGTTAGTGTAATTGAGTTTTACGTCATGAAAGAAGCATCTCACCAAACCAAAAACTGAGATCCTACATTTTGATTTGTAAAGCTACTATAACTTGAAGTGAATCAGTGAAATTGTGGGTGAATGAGATGTGATCGTCTCATTAATGACATAACATACACTAAAAAATAATGGGATTAAACTCAAATTTCTTTTATATATATGTATGTATATATATAGTGATCCATCTCTTTGAACAATTGGTTTTCTTTGAGTTGTTTGTTTGTGTTTCACATGCAATTCTGGTAAGATTATAACCTTCAAGACATGGATTATGGACCACGTTACATAATAATCAGTATTGTGTCGTCTAAAAAACATTGAGACAATCATAGATTCGCTGGCTCACTAGTTCATGTTGGACTTGGACAGGTACATCTTTGGTCCCGCTTAAGCACTATCACAACTTAATTATTGGCCTATAACCATGAGATTGTCCATTTATTTGTCCACTACTTATGACCTATGGTTAACTCAGTAATTTGTGATTACCACAATTCACAAATTAGTGTCTAAGAGTTTTTAACCCGATGATGATCAGATTAGAGAGCGTGAACATTCGACAAGTGAGAAGCATTGCCAAGATCGTAGGAACTTTCTTGTGCATATTCGGAGCGTGCGTGATGACACTTCTTAGAGGCCCGGAGCTGCTCAACGCTGCAATTCCATCCAATATTGTTGTCAGTACGAGTACAAAAACATGGTTTATAGGTTGTGCTTGCCTCTTAACAAGTAATTGTTGCTGGTCAATTTGGCTCATTTTGCAGGTTCGTTGCTCATGAACTTCAAGTGTTCATCATGAAATTAACAATATTAACTTCAAGTGCTATTGCTGGTGCATCCAATAGGTGAAGATCAACGAGATCTACCCAGACCCTCTGTCTTCATCAGCCTGGATGTGTTTCATGGCAGCAATACAAGCAGCTGCTGTTGCACTTTGCTTTGAGCGCGACCTCGATGCATGGATTCTTGATTCCACCATTGATATCATTTCGTATTTAGTCGCAGTAAGAAATGCTATTTCTCGAACACTTAGTGGTTGATTCCACTGGTTGAGACAACAATTAATTAATGCATATATTATAGGGGATTGGAGCATCAGCAATGGCTTTTTTTCTTCAAGCATGGTGCATATCAGTAAGAGGTCCAGTCTTCTCAGCATTGTTCAATCCTGTTTGCACAATTGTGGCCACCATTTTTGCTGCTATCCTTTTGAAAGAGGAGGTTTATGTAGGAAGGTAGTTAATTACTAATCCATAAAATTGGAGTAATATTATTGATGGAATTGAAATCTGAATGTTATTGGTTTGATATTGCTGCAGCTTCATAGGTGCTATTGTGATAATCATCGGTTTATACACTGTGCTGTGGGGAAAAGCCTACGACATTGTGCAAAAGAACGAAGCCTTGAAACCGGCGAGTGCTGATGAGGTTACCGTGCAAGTTGTGGTAGACGACATTTTTGAAGAACACAGGGAACCTCTTCTGAGTCATAACAATGATTGAGATCATTTTTTGTGTTGTTTTGAGATTTGCATTTGTGCATTGTTTAGAATTTTCAGAGGTAATAAATGCCTCTGCTGTGTGCAACATACTGTTTCAAATTGTATACAAGCATCAACAATTTGAAATAGGACATGAAATGATATTGGTAACTGCTTAGAGTTAGAGAGAAGCAAGACGGTGAAGACATAACCAGCTGGAAGAAATAGTGGTTCAGGAAAAACTATGGTATGCTAGTGATAAGAATTTGGTATATATAGTTTATACTTGATGTCGGCGGAGAGGGAAAGTAAGACGGTGAAGAGGCCGTAAAGGAGAATAGTGCTTTGCGACCCAAGAAACAACCCTCAAGTCTTGAGTGTCGACTATAGTTGTCAATAAAAGACAGTTGAATGAATGCTCTTTGACGTTGAGATGTGCCAATTTGCATTGCAAAAACACAGAACAAAACAAAAATGCAGCATCTAATTGTAACAAGTAATCTTGATGTGTTGAAAATTGGATGGGAATTGAGAATGTGGTCTCCAGCTTGTAATAATCTAGAAAATAAGAAACAAGGATGTGAATATAATTTAGTCTCAGAAGTCATTTGACATTTCCACAATCTTGCAAGTAAACTTCACAAATTTTTAATTTCACTGAGCAGTTACCTAAGAAATTGGTAATCAGATGCAAGTAAAAATGATAAAGCAAAGACAACCAACTCAAAGAATGAAATATATACATACACAAGCCACAAACTTGGAAGAATTTCCAAACGGAGGGTCATGAAATGATATCGGTATCAGATTCTGAAATGGTGCTATAATCTGATTCTGATTCATAAGTGGTCTTGATCAGATAGGACATATCATGGTATTGGTAGGTGTAATCCAATTGATGAGGACTACAATTTTGAGAATCAGCCGTCTCCTGGAGCTCAAGTGCATCTTCAAGGCTGACTTCAACCTCTCCCATGGCAGGCCGTTCCATTCTCTGATTAAACACGCAGCTAACTGCGATTTCTACGAACTTGTGCAAACACTGTGGTGCTATTTTTCCCTTTAGGTATGGCTCTATCATCTCATCTATAGTTCCATGGCGTAGGCAATCCAACACCAATTCAACTAAATATATAATATTGTTTTGAACTCAGGACATCAGTTGCTCTTTCACCACTCAACACCTCCAACAATACGATGCCAAATGAATATACGTCTGATTTTTCTGTGAGTTCTCCTAATAATGCATACTCTGGCGCCATATATCCATAAGTGCCAACAATCCTGGAGTCAACCCTGATTAAGGATCTGGACATACTGGGAGGACCCATTTTGGACAACCCCAAATCACTGAGCTTGGCTCCCCAATTTTCGTCAAGTAGAATGTTACTGGTCTTTACATCGCGGTGGATGATTGCGTGCTTGGCACCACAATGAAGATAGTGAAGTCCACGGGCTACATCGATGCAGATCTGGAGCCTCTGCTTCCATAAGAGTCGCTGCTTGTCTCCACCAAACAGGTGATTCTCTAAGCTGCTATTGGGCATGTACTCTGAAACCAGGATCGTCTCACCCTGCTCCACGCACAACCCTTTGAAAGACACCAAATTTGGGTGCCTCAGCTGGCAGCTTAGTTGCACTTCCTGCTTGAATTCCTCTCGTATCAGAACTGGCTTTGGATCTGAGCGCTTGATGGCTACCTCTACGCCATCGATACATCCTTTGTATACTATTGCGCCGAAGACTCCGCGGCCAATCACCAAGTCCGGCCCGAAGTTATTGGTGGCTGTTTTCAGCTCGGCCAGTGAAAAACGACGACATACTTCCTCTGGGATTCCCAAGGATGGCCTCTTACTGTTACTATTTATGCCTTTTCTACGGTAACTGGTAAGAGAAAAGCAAGTCGACGGTGAAGACATAATCAACTAAAAGAAACAGTGATTGGGGATAAACTTTGCCGGTGACGGCCAACAAATATTCGTCAAGTCTCGTGTCTCAGACTATTATTGAAATTCGATATGATCAGATGCAGTTGAGAATGGGTAGGTTTCCAATATCTTCACCTCGATGATGTGTTTTTAGTGAAGGAATTAACGCATTTCGGTTGGTGTATGTATTATACATGTCACTCATTTGTCAAATGATGATTGGTAATTAGTGTTTTGATGGCTAGGCTCGGCTTGTTGTGGCTAATTGAGCCTGGTTTTTGGACAAATGGCTCTTACCCAGAATTTTCTAATTACAGTATATTCTAAAACTTAAGACTTATGAAATATGGGACATAATTGCCTCAAATTTTGTTATCTCTGTTTCTTTTTTTAATTCATTTTGTAACATCTTTATTTAGTTAGTGGTGGTGGAATAATCAAAGAGATCCACACCTGCAGAGAAAAAAGCCTGCTTTAACCAAGTCTGCAACGTCAATCTTAATTCAATAAAGAACTTCTAATTCACTCCATATTCTCTTTGAATAAAAACCAAAGCTTAATTGCAACATTAATATAAAATGGTAGTCAAATTAAAACTTCAGCAGAGAAAGCATACAGTTCTGAGATTTAAACTTGGTAAAAAAGAAATTTGTTCATGGACATCTATGCCTTACGTACCCTGAATGAAACTCTCTACTCTACTCAATTCAGGAACACAATGGAAGGCACATGTTCAACTTTGCAGAAACTCTCTCCTTCCTTGTCAAGCCTCTTCTTGAAAGCCATTGGCATCCATCTAATCTCCAATTCGGACAATGCTGTCAAGTACCTGAATCCATCCGGAGCTGTCTTCAGTTTGTTGCAGTCTGATATCCCCAAACGCGAGAGCCTCGCCATTGCTCCTTCCACAATCGTCCACTCCTCCAAATTAGGCAAGCCGCGGAGAAGCAAAGATCTAAGTTTAGGAAAACCATTCTTCGAGCATACCATTTTGCTTCCGGTGAACACTTCCCATCCACTCAGGTACCTCAAGTTAGGCAGTTTCTCCAGTGTTGGCATAGGATCTTCTGCAAGTCTAGACCCCCATAGAGTTAACTTGGTGAGGTTTGGAGGAATTTGGAGGTGTCCTGGCAACATCTCCATCTGCCCTTCTACGTGCAGCTTGTAAAGACTAGGACAACCAGATAAAAGCTGTTTCAAATCTACTACCACGTCGGGGAACGATAGAGTATCAGTCTTCAATGACAAAGACTTGAGGCAATCCAGCTTGTTGTTTGGTTTGAAGATTTCCACAAACTTTTCAAAATATCTTGGATCATTTAGCACCAGTTTCTTGAGATTGGACAGTTGGATCAGATCTTTCAAATCGCTCTTGCTTGCAGGAAAGTTTACTAGTGTCTGCAAATGTTTCAAGTTAGCCAAATCCAACTTATCAGTTACATTACCACACCACTTGGGAAGATACAAATGTCTCAATTGCTCCATCTTCCATAAGACATTTGGTACTTGTACAGTTGATTTCCAACTCACTTTGTTCACCGTTCGCAAGTCTAGGCTCTGCAGGTACCTCAAGTTTCCTATAGATGATGGTATCTTTCGCATACGACTGTTCTTTAAGCTCAAGAACCTCAACTGAATCAGGCTACCTATTTCTTCAGACAATGTTCCTTTCAGTCCTTTGATTCCTTCTAGGTCTAAGAGTTTCAGCAATTTGAAGTTTTGAAACACAGGTTTCAATAGCTGCCAATCTTCAATTCTTTGTTTCTTTTCTTGGAAATATATGAGAGACCTGAGGTGGGGATTCTTTTTTAACGCGGGAGGAACAAATCCATGAACATAGTGATCTGCAAAGATTGAAAGTCTGCGGATTCTACCCGTTGATAAAGAATTCACTGTCTCATTTCCATGCCCTCTGTTGATGATTTGAAGGAAATTTTCCTCACTAGCTTTTGACAAGCACAGGTCGCGCATAAGGTCATGGAGGCGGCAAGATTTGATCTTTCCAGTTGAGCCAATTGTCCCCACTTGAACCATGGACCTGCTCATCAAGACGCCTAAGTAGCGTTCAGCAAGATCCTCCATTGTCTCTCCTCCCTCAGCTTCAGGCTCTAGCAAAGACACAATGCCTTCGGCCACCCATAACCGGATTAACTTCTTAACCGGTATATCAAAGTCCTCTGGAAAGTGGCCCAAATACAGAAAACATGGCTTCAGCTGGTAAGGCAATTCATGGTAGCTTAAGGCTAATACCTCAGAGATCGTTGAGCTTTGATTGGCGCCTTTGCCTCTCCTCAAGTAAGATATGATGTTTCTATGCACCATTTCCCATTCATCCAATGTATCTTTCGCTGCCAAAAGCCCGCCGAGCACAATGATGGCTAGAGGTAAGCCTGCACATCTTTTAACCATTTCCCTTCCTAACCTCTCCTTGCCTTCAAGAAACTCAATGTCTGCAGAAACTAACCAAATTAATATTTATTAACATTGAAGAACTAGAAACTAGCAGTAGAACACTTATTGAAACAACCATCCAAAGCACATCTCATATTGTTTTTCATATGAACCATTGTAAAACCTTGAATTTTGGTCCAAGACCTAACATTCTATCAGACACACCTGATCACTTAATTGATTCTATTGCCAAATTGGACTAAATTGAATTTGATACTCATACTTATAAGTTATAGCAATGGAACCAAACATAGCGACAGTATATATGATTTCACTGACCTTGATCATCTTCTCTTTTGAACGCCTTGTTCTGAAACAGCTTCCAGCTCTCTTCTTCGCTCAAACACTGCGGTTCGTGAAGAAAGCCTCTTGGATCAACATGGAGAGCTACATCCTTGTTACGAGTGGTGAGCAATATCTTGGTAGCCCCCTTTCTCACAGGAAAAGCAGGGCTAAGAGTAGTCCAAGCCTCAGTGCTCCAAATGTCATCAAGAATCACAAGACATTTCTTCTCCAGCTGAACTCGATACAGTTTCTTTGCCAGCTCCTCGTCCGTCATCTTGATAATCTCATCCCTCTCCTCCTTGGAAGGAGTGATGAGCTTGAGCAATATCCCTTGCCACACATCTCTTCTCTTGCACTGCTGAGATATGTAAGCCCAAGCAAAGCCATCGAAATGGCGCCTACTCTCGCCGTGAAAGTAGACTTGTTTGGTCAGAGTAGTCTTACCTAGACCACCCATCCCACACACTGACACCACCTTACAGTTCCTATCTTCACTCACAAGCTGTGTCACCAGCTCCTTTATGTTTTCTTCAAACCCCACTATGCAATCTTCAACAATGTGGGAATAAGACCATCTCAATTGCCTCCGTCTCTCCGCGGAGCCTTCTCCTTCTTTCACAGCATTCAGGCCATAGCTCTGGAGGCTTCTGGTGAGGTCACTGATCTTGGTCTTGATGGCCTCCATCTCAGTCCCTACCTTGTGCAGCTCTCTTCCTTTGTTGAACATGGAAGCGTGTTTCTTGAGCAAGTTTTGGGTTCTTGATGCGTCCTTGGAAGCGATCTTGACAGCAAAGGTTTCAATAACATCCTCTGCATCGTGAGCAACATCTCTGATCTCAGAAATCCAGTTTCTGATGCTCTCGTCTTCGTATTGCCTCCGGTCTGCGTCTTTCAAGAAGCATCTCATGCGCTTGAGCTCAATCTGCATCTGATTCACTTGCTTGCTCACACCCCCAAGCAATTTGGCCTCCTCGATGAGGAGGTCGCCGATCCTTTCTACAACATAGGACACCACAGCTTCAGCCATTTTTCAACAGCTGCTCAAAAACAAAGAAACCAAATTTGAGCTTCAGTTTTGCACAGGATAAGAAGGTACAGAAGCTGAATACAGAAAAAATAGGCACAGGGGTTTAAAGCAATCAAAGATGGAGAACAAGTTTGATCTTGATTATGAGATAAGCATCATCGTGAATTGTTTGGCCTAAAAGTCATGGTCAATGTGAACCTATCTTTATCAAAAGTTTTTGCTTTATTAATAATTCAAAAGATGCTACTTGGTATTTAACAACGATAGAACAAAGACGACAACAAACAAGTTGCAAGTCAGAATCTGGGAGCTACTTTTCTCTATTCTAAAGGTATGGTCTAATAATTCAAGGGTTCAAATTGAAACTAAACGAGTGAAGGGAATGAATTTTTGAGTCAATGTGTAATTGCTTAATTTACAAAACTATCCTTTATTCTGGATATCTGAAAATTTTCACCTGATTCGGTCTGGTGGCTTTCGGTTCAAATTGTATTTGATCTGAATCGGTTAGGTTTTTGGTCTGATACTGTAGCTTCAAATGTGCTACTGCGAGAATCATTGGTTCATACACTATTGTCGGGACGAAAAAAACGAAGCCTTCAAGTTGTGGTAGATGACACTTTTGAAGAACACAGAGAACCTCTTCTGAGTCATAACAATGAATGATCAGATGATAGTTTCGGTATATACTCGTGACAACTTTGTTGTTGTTGTTGTTGTTTTGGGATTTGCATTGGCACATAGTTTAGAATTGTCAAAGGTAATAATAACTCTGCTGTGTGCAACATAGTATTTCAAACTGTAGACAACACAAAATGGGTATACAAGCATCAACAATATGGTAACCAAATGCATATATGATTAAACAAAGACAAAACCAAGAAACTATATACATGATATTGGTATCAGATTGTGATTGTGAAGTGGGTGCTATGATCTGATTTATAAGTAGGGGGTGGTCCTGATGAAATAAGACATATCATGGTTTCGGTAGGTGTAATCCGTTTGATGATGCGAATCTTCGGTCTCCTGGAGCTCAAGTGCATCCTCAAGGGTGACTTCAACTTCTCCCATTGCGGGCCGTTCGGCTCTCGGGTTAAAGACGCAGCTGGCTGCGATTTCTACAAACTTGTGCAAACACTGTGGTGCTATTTTCCCCTTCAGGTATGGCTCTATAATCTCATCTATACTCCCATTGCGTAGGCACTTGGACACCCATTCAGGTAGGTGTGGTTGTTCTAAACTCAAGTCAATTGCTTTTCTACCACTCAGCACCTCCAACAGTACGATGCCAAATGAATATACGTCGGATTTTTCTGTGACTTCTTCGCTGTTAAAATACTCTGGCTCCACGTACCCAAAAGTGCCCATCACCCTGGACTCAACCCTGATTAAGGACCTGGACATGCTGGGAGGACCCATTCTGGACAACCCAAAACCACACAGCTTAGCCACCCAATTTCCGTCTAGTAGAATGTTACTGGTTTTTACATCGCGGTGGATGATTGCGTTCTTCGCACCACAGTGAAGATAGTGAAGCCCACGGGCTACATCGATGCAGATCTGGAGCCTCTGCTTCCATAAGAGTCGCTGCTTGTCTCCACCAAACAGGTGATTCTCTAAGCTGCTATTGGGCAAGTACTCAGAAACAATGATCATCTCACCCTGCTCCTCGCACAACCCATTGAAAGCCACCAGATTTGGGTGCCTCAGCTGGCAGCTTACTAGCACTTGCTTCTCGAATTTCTCTCGAACCTGAATCGACTTTGGATCTCCGCGCTTTATGGCTACGTCTACGTCATCGATACATCCTTTGTATACTGTGCCAAACCCTCGGATTCCAATCTTCATGTCCGGCGCAAAATTTCTGGTGGCTCTTTTCAGCTCGGCCAGAGAAAAACGACGACATAGTTCCTCTGGGATTCCCAGCCTATCACCATTACTATAACTCGTATTATTTATGCCTTTTCTACGATAACTGCTGAGAGAGAAGCAAGACGGTGAAGACATTATCAGCTAAAAGAAATAATGGTTCTGGAAAGACTTTGGCAGTGATGACAAATTTGTGAAGTTAGGGCGGCCGACAAAAAAAAGAAAAACAAGAAGGTAAAGTCATTATTATTTGTTAACACTTTGCCACCCAAATGCAAATTAAAAACTTTAGAAAATAAATGTTTTTTTTTTAAGTAAATCTTATTTTTTTGATCGGAAATAAAATAATTTTATTCCATGGGGGATAAATACAATAGTTGTGATGAGAAAACAAAACCACAACAAACAGAAACAAGAGGAACAAAATAAAGTCGACCTAACAACAGAAACAAAACAAAATCCTCAGAAAGCCCTACCAACCCGATATCCCCAAGAAAAACTTATGCGATTGAGAGGTGCCTCGACATCAGTCTATCCCCAACCGGACCCAGAGTCAACCCGAATCATTCAAGAAAGAAGTTGACGGCTCATAATGATCTGAACCCTACGAAGCCAACCAAGACTCAGTCGACTAGCCCCTCGGCCCCGACAAAGGTGCTGAAGTCGTCTCTTCCTCGATCCATCCTCCTATGTTCGGCGCATAATTTTTTGTAACACACTTAATTACACAATATTTTCAATTGGAATCAGATAAAATTTAATTAGAAATCATGATTTGACAACAACAATAACATAAATGTCTATAGTTATGAAAAATGTAAAAATGAAGGGTTTAATACTCTGAAGACCCACAACCTATTGAAAAGTCACCAGTCAAGTTTTCAACAAAAGAACAAGCCACAACATGGGGTGCGAATTTGGTCTTCTAAATGACACGACCAATGCTATTTAGCACGAGCCGTGCAATTTTCTTGAGTAATTTTGCATGATTAGTGTTAAACATTAGAAAAAATCAAACTCTTCAACTTAGCACCGGGGGTGCGATTTTATACATAGAAGTAGAATCTCCCATGTACAACCCTTTTTGTGCACGTTCATCATTCTGCTCCACTCTAAACGCACATTTAGCTCAATGAACTTATTGCTGAACTTAGAATATTTTATATATGAATAGTTGTAGGATTTCATATGTATATATCAAGTTAGAATTGAAGTTTTATGTATTAAGTAAAATGTTATTATAGAGATTTTCGATAGCAACGTTTGAAGTTATTTGTTAAGAGTTTATTATTTATGCATCATGTTGAGTAATCAATTGTAGGGATGGAGTTAAACAACCTTGGTCTTTCCCACTCCCCAAAGCGTGTGGTAGGTTAGGGTTTTTTTAGTTGGTCGGCGGTACGGATTGGGCAGTGCAGTGTGGACGGCGATCGGAGTGAGGCTATGCTCGGATAGGAGTGCAGAGTGGCAAGGAGGGTCGTACGGTGGTAGATCGTGAGTGGAGCGCGGTGTGGAGTTGTGTTTCGTTGAGGTGTTGTGTTCGACTCAACAAGGCAGAGAGCGGGTGCAGAGCGACGAGATAGAAAGGCTTGGAGTCGCCGGCGGCGCACGGGCAAGTACGAAAATGGTGGCGGACGTTTCAAATCGACGGCGGCGTGGTGGAGGACAACAGTTGCGGACTGGGTCTGCTGTGTGGTGGAGACGAAGGCGGCGA
>JAYMTH010003424.1:0-10941 GCA_036897465.1 Pelargonium australe | reverse complement strand
GCCACGTCAGCTACTTAACGGAACCGTTAAATGAAAGTTAATTTTGGACCCGCGTGACCAATTAAACTTTAATCTGGAGACTACTGAAGTTAATTATTTAGTCGGGAGACCGCTGCGGTGACTTTCTCATAGTATGAGGACTACTAGGGTATTTTATCCTTAATTTAATGATATGATTAATTGAATACTAATAATTCATATACTATTTTGAATGTTTTATTTAAATAAAAATAAGAAGAAATAATTCTAAATTTGAAAGAAAAAGCAATTGAAATACAATTTAAACTATCGAAATCTGGACAATTTGGTTCGAAATTATCCTCAACTACTAAGAACTGGCCAAAAGATCTAAACATTAATCTAGCAGGCAAGAGTTGCAAGTTAGTGAGAGTTGGTAGTTGCACTAGACCTTGCAAATTGAGCCACGGGCGGAAAATGTCACGTAACATTTCGTATTTTTAAACTTTGAATATGCACTATCACATTTCAACAAGTGACAATACATTTTAGAGTTGACGATAAGTTATCCGACAGAAAAACATGCACTTTTTTGGTCTAGCCCGTTGAAACCCAAGTCATGGAAGATGTGCAAGCTATTCGACCTGATATCACATCTTCTATGACAACCCCGACCCGACACCGAACCAACCCAACTAGAAGTGCAAATTAGGCCCTAAACAACATTAACCGAATGTCAGGTGTTTGCATGTCAAGTTCAAATTGTCAGCTCTACATATGTCATACATTTATTGAAAATAAAAATCATATATTTGAAGAAAGAGTACCCAATAATCTACCAATTGGGATTTAATAAGAAACAAGTTAGGTAAGTAAGGTAAAATTCCACAATACTATCAAGTTTTCATATGGTTTTACACCTTACTTTGACCACAAAACATCTTTTTTCGGCATCTAGAAGGTCTACCTAAAAAAAGTATAAAAATTGGAAATGGACCTACCAAGAACAAACAACTAAAATGCAGTATCATAACACTATTTTAAGTTGACATTTAAAAAACACATTTTGACAATAATTTTGAAGAACAAACAATCATAGTCAATCAATACTAAACAGTCAAAAGTAGAAGCGTAAAGTCAGAAATCCAAAAATATAATACCATTTTCTGTAAACCACGATATCATATTTGTAGGGTCATGTGAAAAACAAGGCTAAAGTGATGCTCATGTTTCTAATATAAACACCTTAGGATTTAATCAAATTGCACATAGAGATCAATAACAAAGTAGATTTAGATTTTAGGATTATAACTGCATTCAAAAACAGTTTAATAAAATCTAAAAACGAGGAAAAAATAGGGGTACGATACTGTAATTGAGTCTAACTAAGTCTAGAATTGTCTAAACCCATCTCGAGTTTGGTCATATTGAGCTCAAGCTACATATTTAGCGTGTTGAGCTCGAACAGCTAAGATTCTACCTACTTAGCGAGTTGAGCTCGAACGGCTAAGATCATTTACAGGCATACGACCCAAGGAAAAATATCATCTCGATAAAAGCATGTCAATGGCAAAGTTCCACTCAAACTAAAACAACATATCCAGCGAGTTTAGATCGAGCAGCTCACGCAAAGTTCGGCTTAAACTCAATTTGTATACAACCGTAAGAAAAATATCATCTCAACAAAAGCATGTCACGACAAATGGGTATTACTTGTTTAAACAACATCGAATCCCTACGTTTTAACTTTCTTGGTCAGCACTTTATTCCAACAACCATTAACTTACGGTAATTTCCCTGTTCGCAAACCTATAGCAAGTTTAGCAACTATATATTCTTCTATGTTATTTTGGTGCTACCAACCAGGACAGTCCTGAAAAGTGGACTCAATATACTAATAGTGTATAAAAACAAAAAGTTCTATATGGGTTCATGCCAGCAGGTTTCATGAGCAGACAAGTTGTATAAAAGCAGAAACTTGAAGACCAACAACCCCAGCACACAGAGTACATAGATAAAATCATAACGTTCTGGGTATATCCTAATTGCTCAGGTCCAAAAACGTACTTTATAATAGACACTAGACACTTCATTTGACTGTCTATATAACATATTCACCTAAGTATATCTAAAAGTAGAGCTGTCAATTCGGACACGAACCCCAGCCAGCAATTTTTTGGGTGTGGATCGTATAAAACAGACCTGATTAATCGAGTCAGACAAACCCGCACCTCTTGCAAATCGGCTTTTGGGTTGGTCTTTTAAACCTGAACAAAACCCGAAATGTAAGTTCTAATAGAATTTCAGGAAAATTGTACCTTAAAGAGCATACAATTTACATGAAAAGTACAATCAATCACCACTTGCACAGCCTCCGCGATAAACACACCTTTTGGATCGGTTTTGGGTTAGGCCTTTAACAACCCGAGATAATAAGAAAAAACAGACCCAACACTAGAATTGACTGTTCAGGACATGACATATATGCAATCAGAGCTAGACAACTTCCAAAGATCATATGAATTTATATATAATATATGTAACTACAAATAACTGGAAGGTTTCAAGGATCAAGCTGTAACAAAACTCAAAATCAGTATCTGAGCTTCAACTTCCCATAGTAAAGAATCTTATTCCAAAACTAATTATTAGAGGTAGAAAATAGGTAAACAATCCATGTCGAAAAACATTAACTCACGAATCCTCAAACCAGCAAATGCCTCTTCATTCTTTCTTTCCAGTCCCGTGAGCCATATCGTAGATTCCTGTCGCCTGGATACAGCCAATAACATAAGTGTAAGAGGCGTACTTTAGTCTAGAGTTGGCAATTCGTGTTGTAAGTTGTAACACAACACAAACATAATACAAAACCAACATGCAAGCTAAAGGGTATGGATGTAAATTAATCCCAAGAACGTGTCAGGCGTGTTGGTTCTACCGTGAAGAATTGTTGGGTGGTGTTAGTGTCAATCATGTCGTGTCAACACAACCCATTTAGTTACCGTGCTAAACTTGTCGTGTTAGATCGTGCCACAAGAGCTAGCAATTTGGACCCGAACCCGTGGGTACCCGACACTCGACCCTAATCTAACCCGACACCCCTATAGGGTCAGATTAGAGTCAGGGTTCAACAACCCAAACCCGACCATAACCTAAATTTGCCAGCTCTACGTGTTAACTTTCAACACGACAAGCACGCATGAATTGCCAAGTCTACTTAAATCTATGCACAAACAACAAGAGTCAACTAAGAGTGCCATGAAAACTTAGAAACAAAACAGAAACACAGAGGTAGACTCACAATCAGATATATGGACGTAACAGTCAAACCAAGAGGAATGGCAACGGACGTGATCTTGTCATAAGGCCCTTTCAAGTACGTGTATTTCTTGACGCTCTGAAAATACTTCTGCTTCTCAATGAGCTTCTCATATGGTCTGTATGGTGGTTCTGCCGGCATCCTGAATCACAAATAAACATTGAATATCATGAGCGCGACAATGTTTACATCCCCACAAACACGCTTTACAAAAATGCAAATCAAAATTGTAGCGTTTCCTGATAGAGTTGAAATCCTATTGCAGCTTTCAATAATCTATTTAGCTACACAACAATTCAAGTTTACATGTAATTATCGTTTACGATGGGATTAAATGCAAGAACCAACGGAATTTAGGCAAATAAAAAATCAACTATCATTGCAACAATCCAAGCATGTTAAACAATTAGACCAAACCGGGATAGTGATGGCTAAATTTATAGAAATGATTGGCTATCACGTTCAAGGGCAATATTGAAAAATCTCGATCAAATCAAAGACTAATTCATAGATTCCAAGACTGATTGGAAACAAAAATATCAAAACTGTATAGAACGACTCGATTAATGAACCATATTCAAAACTAAACATATCTACACGAAAATGTTGGACACAAAATTTTCAAAAATGCACTGTATAGTATTTTCACTCCCAACAATATCAAACACGAAAGCAGCACCAGCAAAACTTTCCAAAAAAACTACAGAATTATACGTTCATGTTTTCACTCTCAGCAACATAAATCGTAATCACTGACGCATCAGGTTCAAAAAACAACGCAAATCAGAGACTAGTCCATAGATTCCGAGACTGAGTGGAAACAAAACTTTCAAAACTGTATAGAACTTTTCGATTAGTGAATCATATACAAAATCAAACATATCTACACCATACTGCTGGACACAAAATTTTCAAAAATGTACGGGACAGTATTTTCACTCCCAAAAACATCAAACACGAAATCAGAGACAGCAAAACTCTCCAAAAACTACATTATAATACGTTAACGAGACATGTTTTCACTCTCAGCAACATGAATCATAATCGCTGACGCATCAGGTTCAAAAAACAACGCAAATCAAAGACTAATCCATAGATTCTGAGACTGAGAGAAGAAATCACCTGTTAGACGATCGATCAATGGCGCGTTTGGAGCGAACGAGATCGACGAAGACGATGGAGACGAGAGCGACGAGAGAGAGAGCGAAAAATGGAAGTAACTGAGTGATGCGTGATGGCTATATTAGCGCGCTTCGGTAATCTTCTAGAATTCTAAACGGGTTTGAGAATTCGGGTTACCCGAATCATAATTTCCAGACCCAGTTTTCATACTTCCTACGGCGTCGTTTTGTTTGGATGTATAAAATCCCATTTTGTTGGGACTTAAAAGTCGAAATGGCTTTAGCAATTTCCGTGGCGGGACGAAACAAACACCATCTGCCAAACAAACCCTTAAGCTCCGTATCTGCTCAACTCCTTGTCTTCGTCTTCGCTTCCCGAGCTCTAGCCATGGCGTAAATTTCAGTTCCATAGCCACCAAATCTTCATCTTATCGTCCCTGCCTCCTCGTTTCCTCTTCGAAATGCGTTCCAAGGACAAGATTTCCTATTTCTATGACGGTATAATTTTTTTCTCTTAGCTCCTCACTCACTTTTACTATAAAAAAAGTAATAAATCAATTTTTGATGTACCTGCAAATACTCAAAATCCTCGAGTTACTCCATTTTTGTATGATAAGACATAAATTGGAATATAATTTTGTGTTTTGCCGATCTAACAGAGGATTTAGGGTTTATAGGTTTGTTAGAGTACGTGATAATTGCTCTTGAATTGAGCTGGCTATTTCTACGACGGTATAATTTTTCTCTGTGTTCTTCTCTCATTTTCACTATAATTTTATCAACGAATTTCTGCAAATACTCAAAATCCTCGAACTTGTCCATATTTCCAGTGAAAAATCATTATCGGAATATAATTTTTTGTTTAGGGCGCTCTAACAGAGAATTTAGGGTTTGTAGCTTTGTTAAGTGCGTGTCATTGGCTATTGAATTGTGCTAGGGTGTCTAATTATGCGAGTATAGATGTGTTTTTGACATTTGTAATTGTGTGCAGGTGATGTTGGTAGCGTTTACTTTGGACCTAATCATCCAATGAAACCGCACCGGCTTTGTATGACTCACCATCTTGTCCTCTCCTATGAGCTCCATAAGAAGATGGAAATTTATGTTAGTCACTAAATATTGGTATTTTGTGTGAGTTCGTGTCGTCATTTGGTTTTGATATTAAACCTTTATTCTTGTTTGTCAAATGCAGCGGCCTCACAAGGCTTATCCTGTTGAGCTGGCTCAGTTTCATTCAGCCGAGTATGTTGAATTTCTGCATCGCATAACACCTGACACTCAACACTTGTTTGCAAATGAATTGGCAAGATGTATGTCTTTGTTTCTGAAAGTTTCTTCTTGATAGATCTTAGTATATGTTTTTAGGGGGAAAAGGCAAGATAGTTAGAAAAATGTGAAAACATATTGGCATATGGAGAAAGAGAAGGAACTTAATTGGTTAAATCTTCTTGCATCAAGGTTTGAAATTCTAATGGCGATTTCTGGGATGTGAGTAATCTAATATATGTAGTAATTAATCTGGTTGTTTTATTGCCTTCTCTTGTATCGTTGAGGGCGGATGGAAGCTCTATCTCTTTTCGGTTGTCACTTGGTAGTAGTACTAATGCTAGATTCGAAGCTTATACTATGTCAACCATGAAGGCGTGATATAATCTTTCTTATACGAGATTTTCCTATGGCGTGTGAGTGTGACTGCTTTTTCTGATCTATATTTGCTAGCTCTATTTGAGTAGTAGATTTCTGTCTTTTTTTTTTTTTTTTTTTTTTTTTTTGTTTTTCTTCCACGGTGTTTTAAATACTAATGCAAGAAACCTAATTGAACCAGATCTTATGAGTCACATTAGAGTTTCATATGTTGTAATCTTTACTTATTCTTGTTTTCTTCCCCCAGATAATCTTGGAGAAGATTGCCCTGTCTTTGAGAACTTATTTGAATTTTGTCAAATTTATGCTGGTGGAACAATAGGTATGATTTAATCAATGTATGATATTTTATAAATTGTATGTGTCTTAGCTTTTCGGGCATTAACTATTTTTTGAAATTTACTAACAGATGCTGCCCGCAGATTGAACAATAAACTTTGTGACATAGCTATAAATTGGGCTGGTGGACTACACCATGCCAAGAAATGTGAGGCGTCTGGGTTTTGTTATATCAATGACTTGGTTTTGGGTATCTTGGAGCTATTGAAATATCATGCTCGCGTGTTGTACATTGATATTGATGTGCATCATGGGGATGGAGTTGAAGAAGCCTTTTATTTCACTGACAGGTCTGCAAGCTTCTTTTTAGATTAACTTATACTTGTAGTGGGATGAAAAAGCCTTAAAATTGTTTAATTTGGTTGAAAGTCAAACTTACCTGTTCTCCATAACTTTACTGTTTAAGGAATCAAATGATAAGACTGCTTCAACCTGTAGGCTTAGCAATATGTGATCTGCTGTATCCAAGTATTTCAGACTAAAACAATTAATTCAGTTATCATTGACCAGAATTAGGAGGTTTTGGACTCTGAATTCTAGTCTAAAAAAAATGTTTCAAAAGCATGATCGTATGGATTCATTTTCTCATTATACTCATGAATTCTTCGAGTTCTAATTCAGATGATGACGTTCCACATGACAGGGTGATGACTGTTAGCTTTCACAAATATGGTGATTTATTCTTTCCTGGGACCGGGGATGTTAAGGTGATTACTTGCATCTTAGTTTTCTGATTGCAGTATATCAATAGTTAAAATGTTGTATAATTTGTTGGATTTATTTCCTATCTAAATTTATATTTCATTCTATTTTAAGTGCGTCTGCTCAGTTCCAACTTGTATGCAACTGCTCATAAAGGGTATTTCACTTATGTTTTTACTGAAATAAATGTTGAAGTTTATTTTTTCTTATTCTAACTTATGGATCATGGCTTTTCATATCGTTTCTTGATACTTATTTTCTCTTGAATGCTTTCATACTTTTTGCTTATTTAATGCCATTCTTGTAACAAACTGAAAGTGGAGGGGTTTTAATTGATATAATTATATTGAAGGAAGTAGGAGAAAGAGAAGGAAAGTTCTATGCTATAAATGTCCCACTGAAGGATGGAATAGATGATGCTAGCTTCAATCGACTTTTTAAGACAGTAAGTTTTTTTAATAAACATTTATCTTTGAGCTGTCATTAGTGGCTTAGTAGTTTCAGGTATAAACTTTTGCTTGCAAATACATGGTTTTTAGATTATTGCCAAGGTTGTTGAAATGTATCAACCAGGTGCTATAGTCCTCCAATGTGGGGCAGATTCACTAGCTGGAGACCGCTTGGGCTGCTTCAATCTCTCAATTGATGGTGCATACATTGCAACCTTTTTATATTGACTGCTTTAATCATTTAAAAATAAGAGCATATTTCCATGCCTTTTCTTTTGTTGCAGATCTATTATTCTTGAGCTTGCTGGCAATAGCTTGACTTTGTTGATAATTTTATGTGTTTCCATGCACAGGGCATGCCGAATGTGTCAAGTTTGTGAAGAAATTCAATTTGCCCTTGCTGGTATTTTCTTACACGATCAAACGGTGCTGAAGTTCATTTTCCTCGTATATCAGAATTTAAGTGAGCTTTTATAATTTCAGGTTACTGGAGGTGGGGGGTATACGAAAGAAAATGTGGCTCGATGTTGGACCGTTGAAACTGGAGCTCTTTTAGACACAGAACTTCCCAATGGTATGCAAAGCTAACCATGTTTCTTGCTTACCAGAACAGGTTGAAATAGACATATAGCTATCACACCAAGTTTAACAAGAAATTGACTTCATCATGGCACATTTCAAGAAATGTAATATTGAATAATATGTTTATAGGGATGAGAGAAAGTTCGGGCAACCATAATTTTATGCAATGAGTTTATTCGAAATATGCATATGTAAATATGACTAGTTAGCCTTCGGTGACGAAGCATTTTAGTCTTACATGCTCTTTGGTGATGGACGCAGTCTTCAGGCGTTCTGGAGTCTTAAGACTTTATTCAACTTAGATGTAAAAGTGTTACTCAACAATGAATTGCTTTCCCCCAATCAACTCCTTTCTTTCGACATTAATTGTGTCTGGTTTCTACTTTTTTCTTTTCAATTGAAGTGGTATTTTGTGTATCCTACATCTTGAAATTATAATACGGCAAACAAGATAAATAAGGAATATAATACACCCTTAAAAGGATGTTAGGTTCATGAATATATTCGTAAACTAGTTGCATATAGTTGGTCTGGGTTCTTTATTTAAGCTAACCTTCGCATTCCACGGCCTTCTTTTCTCGTACCTTTCTTCTTTGTATAAGATTAAATGTGTTTGTTCTACTTCATTCGGAACAACTTGATTTTCTTACAGAGATCCCAGAGAACGAGTATATTAAATATTTCGGCCCAGATTATTCATTGAAGATTCCCGGTGGACACATAGTAAGTTATTTCTCGAGAATATTATATTTCCTTTTAGCTTTTCCTTGAAATTCTATTATTAATTAATTATAATGCAGTGAGCAACTTTGGTTATATTCATTAACATGTTATGTTATAGTTTATGTTCTGGTATGTGTAATTTGAAACAAGATCCTTCCTTATCCATGTTCTCTGTTTTGATTGATTGAGCAGGAGAATTTAAACAGCAAATCATATCTAAGCACAATCAAGATGCAAGTCTTTGAAAATCTTCGGTCCATCCAACACGCTCCAGGTGTACAGATGCAGGAGGTGAGTACCTTTCCGCTTTTCCTGGTTGCATTCAATATCCGTGATTAGATTAGCTTCAGCTTTAGGTCAGTTGCCTTATCATCAGCTCTGACCCGAACATCAGCCTGGCATTGCTATATAATTCCAACTGACGGAAATTTATGCTTTTTGTCATATTCGGAGGAGCTTAGGGTTGTAGGTCACTCACCTTATATGATTGGAATTGGCTAGTAAATCGGCCTATCTTTCTCTCATTTTGAACTGAAAATTCTTGTGCCACGTCCTGATGATATCCACATAAAGTTTATCATGTAGAATGAGAATGAGGATGGGAATGGGATTCCCAATCCAAAGCTATTGTCGTGACCAAAAAGTACTGACCCAAACATATTATGGATTCTGGTTCTTGAGCAAAAGCTCTAATTCAAACGCTACCATATATGTTTAAGGAACTAGTTTACTCACGAAAACTACACCTAGGAATGCGGGCTGAGGGCCAAAATGAGCCGGACCAAAACACAATTTTTTTTATCGGCTTACATTTCATCGGTCCTAACATGCCTTGCCACTTAATGGGAAAGGCTAGGTTCGATAAAAAATTGCAACATATGAACGAGTGAGTTTATTTTACCCGGCCCGTTTGTGGCCTGCGGCCTGAATTGCCAGGTCTGTTTGAAACCATTTCAGATATCATAATCATACACTCATACACGATCTCCTAGTCGAAGCTAACACAAGTAGCACATGATCACCTATAAGATTGGTCTGAAGTCTGAACAGCCTCATTAGAGTCTTGGGACACAGAGTATCTCAAAAAACTATATCATGTATCTGCAGGTTCCACCAGACTTCTACATTCCCGATTTTGACGAAGATGAACAGAACCCGGATGAACGCGTGGATCGTGAGTGAAATTTCCTAAAACCATCTTTATTATTTCACACGCATCTCTTAAAATTTTCGAATTTGCTTTCAGTGCACGATGCTTTTGTTTATTTTGCTGTTGAATATTGTCTTTTCAGAGCACACCCAGGACAAGCAAATCCAGCGAGACGATGAGTACTTCGAAGGAGACAACGATAATGATCACAATATGGATAATGTGTGAAGTTGAGACCTCGAGTGATTTTCTGAGAGATTAGTTTTTATTAATAGGTAAAAGAGTTCAAATTAGATTCTAGAGTGTGAGTTCCTTGTATAAAAAATGGCCTGAAAAATTTGAATTCTGAACATCTATAATGTGGAGCATTTGCTATTTCTGAGATTAGTTCTTAAAAATACAGTAATTTCAAGCAAAAATATGTCTTTTTGCTATATTTTTAACAGTCTTTTAAAATTCATGAACAAAAGTAAGAGACGTAACTGTACAGTGTGTCACTAACTAATGAGTGGTTGAGATTTATTTTACCATTTATCTAAAATATTGTGCAATTTTTCTATGATGCTAAATAATGTATAGAATATGAACTATTTTATTGATGACTTGTTGACACATTAAGTAAACAACATGAACAAGTAAACACTATAAATTTGTAAAATAGGTATTTGACATGTCAAAATTCAATGTGATTGGGATGACACGATTTAACATATTTGATAAATTATTATAATTAATTTATAATTATATCGTCAAATTAGATGCTTTACAGGTTGTTCGTGCTTTGCAGATCGGAGGGGATCGAGTTTGATCTACGGTGATATTCTAATTTTATCTAGTCAGTTTGATTGTTTAGTGTTTTCATTTGTTAGGAGATGCAAATAGTGTTGCCCACTTTTTTTTTTGATAAGCAACGGCAGGGGATATATACAAGGAACCAATAGGTTTCAGAAAAGA
>JAYMTH010003423.1:0-10941 GCA_036897465.1 Pelargonium australe | reverse complement strand
CATTATCCATTGGGTGTCGTATCTTTCATAATCCATAGTGGTTATCCAATCTATAGTTATCCAATCCAGACGATCAAACACAGCCTAACTTCAACGAAGGGTTGACACGTATAAGGTCCAAAATGACGCTAAATACGCTTGGCACATATGAGGTCCCGATTGTGCATGCAAGCCTTCAGTGGCACCCTAGGCTCTTGGCCAAGTTCAAAAGGTGAAGGGAGCAAGACCAAGACGAAGAGGGACAAGGAAAAGGCCTTGTGCAATGCTCCACTCGAGTTATCGTCGCGACAAGAGCTCAGGCAGAGCATACCTGCTCTCAACCAGCCTACGGCCCGAGCTTCTGTTGTGAAAACCAAAAGGTTGTCGCGACACAAGCTCGGACAGAGTGCTATTTGGGCGATTAAGTGTTCAAAGGTCTGGGGAAGACCAAGAACCCTAATGAATGTGTTACTACCTCAAGTCACTCCACGAGCCATCTCGAAGGCTTCTCATCTCCCCGGACCAACTTAACGACATCTCATGAGCTTCGAAACCCTAGGACACTACCATGTGTGGTAAAGGCTTCTGGGTGCTTCAACCTACATCTCGGCGCACTGCCTCACTATTAGTCAATCATGCGTCATGCCGTCGTCACATGGTAAGGATTTGAGTTAGTATAAATAACCACTCAAGGTAAGATGAGAGGAATTTTCATCCTCTCATTTCACTCTTTCTACCTTTTCCTCTCTAAACCCTCTTTAGAGATTTCATGTATTCCAGTCGAGATCTCATTTTCACCTGAGACAGCGTCTCGAAAACACCTCTAGGATCCCTGTTCTTCGGTGTGTTGTCTTGTAGGTCTCAATGCAGTGTGGGTTGGGCACCGTGTGGGTCATGCGGGTTACAAGTTGGACTTAGAGTGCACTGTCCACACCACTTTCATTATATTTCAAATCTTTACACGTTGATGCCCAAGTTTAAACTAACAACTTGTCATGTGTTCCACTTCCACATTTTGAATTTTTTGGTACGAAAAAAGGAAAAAGGATTCGTAGCGTTTGCTTCGAAATCAAGAACCAAATGAATAAAAAGCCACAAAAACACAATGATATCACTCATCAATTGAATATTGAATCATACATGCATGCAATTCTCATACTCCAAAACCAATCATATCAATTTATCATCTCTCTCACTCATTTTGTTAACTATTCTAATCATCTTTCTACTTCCGAAAACATCATTTCTCATACTGGAATGTTAATAATAGCTTTTCCATTTCCTCCTGATCTACAGCCATGCCTGGTGACAAAGAATCTCCCACTTGAAAATGATCTCTTCATGGCTACTCTGTTTCTGTTGCTACACTTGTTCATTTCTTCACTTGATTGCTTCGATGATCCTGCTCCAACTCGAACATCATCATCATCATCATCATCTTCGCTTTCACAGATGCACAAAATGTCAGCAACCGAAACCCGGCTCTGGCACAAATAGTTCATTGAAACTGATCTCCTGATGTGTTGATCTTCCTCATCTGATCTAATATCCACTACAGTGTCTCCAATGGCATCAAGAGAGGTTCTTGGAACACGAGAGCTGCGCATTTCTTCATTTTGTGCTATTGATGGAGGAGTTTCTATGAACTGAGGGATCAGTTGGGGCTGTGCAGGAGTGATGAACACTATGTTGGCCCGGCAAAGTGGACAATTCGAATGAGACTTGAGCCATGTATCAATGCATTGTAGATGGAAAGCATGACTGCACTTTGGCAACAGCCTTAGCCTCTCGTCTTCTTCAAACTCGCTGAGACAAACTGAACAATCCGTCCCCTCAACCAACCCGTCTCCTTTCTTGTACTTGACAACTGTAATGGACTTGATGAGAGACTCGTCTAAGCCAGCAGTGGCAGCGTGCCATGGTTCGTGGAGGGACAGGTCGTGATTGTCCTCCGGCTCAGCTTCTTGATCACGAGCCTCTCTTCTTGATGAATCTGCATTCCCGCAGTACTTGGAAATCATGGTGTAGTAGCTCACAAGAAGGAAAGCACTGGCCAAAATGCCAATGATTGCAATGACGAGAGGGGAAAAATTTGAGCTTGAACTTTCTTCGGGAAATCGGAAGGGAGGAGGAGGAGGGAAAACCTGGTAGCACCATTGTGGACAGTATATGCTACAAAAACCTTGAGAACAGTCCTGGCTGTTCATGTATGGCACCCAGGCTTTCGGGTTGCCTACAGACCCCATGGCGCGGCTGAGAAACCTTGTGAGAGACTCACTCTATCATGATATGGCAGTTCTCTTCTTCTGCTATGCTAATAAGTTTTCAAAGATCCTGAGAACTGATAGAGAGCTGTCAGTGCAGAATTAAGAAATCATATGCAAGTAATATGCAAGTAATTTGCTTATCAAAAAAAAAATATGCAAGTAATTTGCAATTGCAGATAAATAAAAGCTGATCTAATTGTGATATGATCTCTAACAGATCAAATATAACCTGAGAGCTGAACAAAAAGCATACAAGGGCAGAACAGAAAACGTGTTTCAGAGATTATGATGATCTGCTAATAGAGGAACTATAGCAAGTTAGCAACAAGTACAAGCAGAGAGGTTGTAAATGTACATTTTCTTGAAGAGACAATATGGGATGGGAAAAGAGCCAAAGGAGCTTAGATGGAAAAGGAAAAGAGGAGAGAGATGGGTGAGTTCATGAGGTTTCTCTTTTTCTTTTGTCCTTTCTTTTTCTTTAGCTGTATTTTTTTTTCTTGGAGATAATGGTTTGTTGACCAAGGAAGGTGCTAGTGATATTGGTTGGGAATTCATGAAAGTAATCAATGCTTTTAATATTGTTGGGAGCCAGTTGCAGTTGAAGTGAGTATATTGCATAAATGGGACATAATATATAATCCTAGCCTTTCTTCATTAGATTGACTTGCATATATATGATCATAAATGAAATGTGAGTGAAGCCTCCAAGTTTGGTGTACCAGTTTAGACCTGATTTGCAGCAGTTTTCACTAGTGATCTCAGCTTTCTTTTTCTTTTTTCCTCCTCCTTGTATGTGAAAAGAAGAGATGATGCAGTGTAAGCCCTGAAACCAAAATATGCTGTCATTAATGTGCTCAATTGCAATAGTACAAACAAAAAAGAAAAATCTTGTAATACTAAATCATACAAAATCCCAACACAAGGCAAAAGGCAATTTGTTGCAATGAGGTTGATGTGACCTTATCTTTCTTAATTTCCTGTTTGTGGCCAGGTTTTTGCTCTGCTAAATTGAACGACGAAAGCAGAAACGAATTATCTTTTGCGAGAAAAAGAGGAGAGAAGAAAAAGAAAAGTGGAGGAGAATATAAGTAGGGCTCACTAAGATAAAACTAGTCAAGAAAATATGATGATCCATTGGTCACTTCTCCCCAAGTGCACCAATGTGCTCCTCTTGTGGGGCTCTCTGGAAGCAAGCTCTAGATTCTGATTCTGCTTCAGATGAAGCATATATTCTCCTTCCTAAGAGTGAGAGCATCTTTTTCACGCGCTTTGAGAAAGTAATTCGGAAGCATTCTGCATAAACATACAAAAATTCTGGATTACTCGACAATTGATGAAATTCATATGCTAACTTCACTTTAACGAGCGAAAACCACGATTAATGATAGATTTAAAGTATCTTCAACAAAATCCAGATACAATCCATAGATCAAACTCACCTGGGGTGAATGAAAGATATGGACCCCTCCAGCGAGCAAGAAAATCCAGAAATAACCTGTTTTCGCAAGACAAGTCCATGGGATCCAAACACTTTGTTGACAGAGTAAAGACGCTGCCAAACGCTCCAGAAATAACCTGTCAGCTTATCATTGAACAATGTAAAGATGTCAGCCGATGCAGGATGCTTTCTTGAGTCGCAAGGGCGAGGACCAAGAACTTTTGTTCCTCTTTGGCAACCTTGAAACTCATGGCCTACTTTGCTTTTCTTTTCATTTTCACTTTCTCATTGTCCAATGTCAGGCCAATCCTCCACATTTCTTTGCCTATAATTATATTAATCTATACTTTTACAATATGATAGATTCCTAATCTCCCAAACCAGATTGTGATAATTTTCTGTGCAATTCTCAATATGCTTCAGTAACCTTCCAATGAAGCCATTCATTGAACAGAAGAATTACATATTTATGCATATAAATACACTAAATGTGGCCCCTAAATAATATGACAATTTGAAAACAGTTGGGAGAACTGAATGTGACCTTACTTTCCTTAATGTGCTCTGTTTTTCAAAGCCTTGAAAGAAAAACATATATAAAGTTTACTGTCACCAAAACAATATGGAAAGAGAAAGCATATGATTCTAATCAATTTTAAAGAATGAAAACGGCTGCTAATTAGACCTGGAAAGATAATATCAAATTAATATGCTTAGATGATGATCAAATAATTAATGATAAATCTGAAACTAGTTGAGGAATATGTATCAGTTATGATATGATCAACTCACATTAAAAAAAAGGGTTATCTTTCCTAATCACATAATATAGAGCATGATTAACAAGGTCAATGATCTCTCTATCGCTAGAACAGGAGATGAGAGATATTGGAATAAACAGAAAGCTAAAAAGCTCTACCGACCCACCAGCCAAATAGAATAGTAAATAACTTAAATTCAATACCCATCTATATGTAGAAGGAACATATTGAAATACGAAAGATAGCATCAATAGTGTCAAAATGCAACAAGAAGTTCAAATGATTGGTTAGCGATATGAATGCTTACAAGTAATTGCCTCTGTAACATAATTTGCTGAGTTCCTTACTAAGCTTTCGTACTTTGTAAGTTTCTTTAATTGCGTAACATATCCAATTTTCAACTTTGTGTCATGCTTTATGAACAGTTGATGTCATGCGACTCAGCTATCAACTAAATCTGACTTCACCAAAAGTTTGCAGTATCAAAGTGACATGTTCAAACTTCAAACCCATGATTGTGGCAAGACAATAAATCTCATATCCTTGAAAGAAACCTGATATGAACTTTTAATTCAGCTAAGAAGGTTCGTTTATTCATCCATGTATTTGACAACATTATATCACTGACAAAAGTGCACAAAGATACATGATACTATATAAATTTTAACGGTAAGAATTTCCAAAGAAATATGAGAAATTAAGTGAATGCAAAATTTTACAGCTCGGGGAGTAGAATGCCTTCCATCATTTCAGCGGAAGGGTAAGAATAAATCCCGCTTCTGTCATATTTCTACTCTTAATCTGCAAACAAAGACCCTGAAGACTACAGATCTATGAATGTGATTCACTGGGTTGACTCTTGGAAAGGTCCTCAACTTCCTTTGTGCTCTCACCAACATTAATATCGCAGAGTTTCAATTGAAGTGGCCTATCCATCAATAGCTGCAGCAGAAAGTAGGGGACTAAATTAAACACATCTCATTATCCTGAAATCTATCAGTAAATACATGAAATCAACAGTAAAGGTACACTAAATACAAGTATCCAATTAGCAAAGATTAAAACCCACCCATTTTTGCCATTAAATTAACATACAAGCTAAAAAAAAAAAGGAGGAAATATCCCAAAGAGTGTATACACAAAAACAAAAAATCACTGTTTATCTTTTTTTATTACCTTCCCATTCAAGGCACAAATTGCAGCCTCTGCTTCCTCCTTTGTTGCAAATGAGACAAACCCATACCCAGCCGATTTTCCTGTATGGCTTTCAAAGATAACCCTAACTGAAACTGGATTAAAATCAGCAGAAAATAATTCTCTGAGATGGTTTGATCTCACTTTCCATGCAAGATTGGACACATAAAGTTTATGGCGAGTCTCTCCAACAGGGGCATCTGCAGGTCGTGGAGGAGAAGGTCTCTTGAGTCTCTTTGCAAACTCTACCTTGATAATCCTCCCTGACACTTCCTGCACAGGAAAAAAAATATATACTAAAAAAGATGTTTTTGGGTATAGGTAAAATGAACAACAATGTGCTCTGGCTCATTTCAATCCTAACGATTCTGCACATTTGCAAGTACAGTTACTGTTCATATCCAAACCAACTGTTATAAATTTAGCAGACACATTTAAGATGGAAAATAAGAATAAATGGATAAAATTGGTAGCAAGTAGAGGCTGTAATGCAATAATTATAAGAGAAAAGTAATTTTGATGAAGCCATGCCCATGTACATAACCTCCTATAAAAAATATCTCTGATATAAGATAAATCCTAGAGTAGACCAACACTTCATGCCCCTATTTTATATTTACTGTCCTGAGCTGAAAAAGCTAAATGAGATTACAAAGGTAAGCATATGAAATGAACTAGAAGGTACTAAAAGAACAAGAGGAAGGTGGCTAGATGGATGCTCGTAGGCCATACGTAGCCATCTCCAGCAGGACACTATGTTTCCCACGCATTACTATGTTAATGTCTCTAATAATTGATATATTGTCGGGGAACACCAGGTGCCAGTGCCACAATGCATTTCAGAGAAACCAGTGACCTAAGGAATCAAATAAGTGATTTCCACTCAGTGGAGTCTCAATGCAAACTCATAGGGTTGGATACATAACACGGATCCTTCAATGCTACACTATTTACTAGTATTTAGGGCAATGTTTTCCATCAAAACCTTGGTAACATGGATAATCCCCCATTGATTTAACATTCACAGCAACCATTGAACTCAATCCCATGTAGCATAATTGAGAATATTCCAAATTTATTAATAACCAGTTTGCAGAGAGATTAAAATAAAATAAAAAGGCTTACATGAGAGTCAAACTTTTCAACAACTGTCTGAGCTTCCTCCCCAGTAGACATGGTCACAAAAGCAAAGCATCTGCTCCTCCCATTATCTTGCTTTACAATCTAAAATTTCAAAATAAGATCAATCAAAATTCAAAATACGCATCTCAGATTGCACAGAGCAGCAACAACAATAACGATTACAGTCGCAGAGATTAAAACCTCGACGTCCTTAACAGTTCCACATTCGGAAAAGAGGGTCCTGATGTCTACAACAGAGAAAGACCATGGCAAATTGAAAACAAAAAGCTTCTTTTTCAAATTGGGTTGTTGAGAATTCTCCGGCGACGACTCTTCTACTGCGGTTGCAGCTTCCTGCACGGCTGAGCATAGTACAAAGCAGGGTTTCCTGGTTTGGTTGTTGTTTAGACGAAGGAGAGACAATGGCACTTGGAAGGAAAAGGAAGGGGTAGAATAGGAAATGATCGACTTCACTGAAGGTAATGGTTTGGGAGATGAGAAGAATTTAGAGGAAGAAGACAAGGACGAAGCCGAGAGCACAGATAGTGCCGCTTCTTCTAGTGCCGCCATTATTTTCTGGAAAACACAACTTGAGAAAGAAGAACAATGAATGGATAAGATTCGAAACGTAATAGATATTTTTTCGTTTAAACCGTTGGTTCACCCAGCGGTTTAAGGTATTTGAGGACTAAAATCGTCAATTGTCGCAACGGTTTTCTCATGAAGCTAAAAAGAGATGTATACAGAATGTTTCTAATAGTATTGAAAGAGATGCAGTGGGGTTCGATTCCCGCTCAACACACCTATGGAGAAACTGAGAACTTTAACTTGTGACCAATTTTTGAATGTGGAATAGTAGAGGTGTGGTTAAAGGACTTAAATGTACGGGTACACTTAAAACCCCTCGTGATATTAAACCCAAAAAAAAATGTTACAAATAGTATTAGAAGAGATGTAGGGGGTGTTTAGCGAATCATTAACAATATTCCCTCAGACTCAAATACATGTCGGCTCTTGAAAATGCAATTAGGTCAAACCAGTTCTACGCCTCGTTTCAAAGAGTTCATAGCACCATCATGAAAATTGATATCAGAATATACAAATAGTAAAAGCTGATAGAGCTGATGTAGCAATTTTCTTTGTCTAATTGGCAAGTCACATGTACATCAAAAGATAACAGTAGGCAAATTATAATTGTTACAGAATGAGATAATAAGTGGACGCAAAATTGTACAGCCCATGGAGAAGGTCTTCCATCACTTTTTTGCAGAATGGTATGATTTAATTCCTGCTTCCACCACTCCCAATTGGATTCCCAAATATGGCTGGAGGCAGTAGGTATCTATGACTCGTCCGGTTGACCCTCAGAAGAGGTCGTCGTCTTTTCTTCTTCGTCTAATATGCTTTTATTTGGCAATTCATCAGATTTGATGTCACCCTCGGAAAGGTCTTCTTCTTCATTTTTGCTGACAGATTTATTAATGTTCTTGTCACTCAATGCCAACCGAATTGGTCTACCCATCAAAACCTGAAATAGAAAGAATGCGAAGAAATAAATATTTTTCATCCAAAGGAAGGGAAGGATGGTAACTTACCTAAGGCACTACAACATGCATATGCATAGATGCTCCTCTCGTCTCACTGGTATCCACCTCAGTAGTCTCTCTTCTAACTCGCTACTTTTCAATAAACATTGACTATTACGTTTTAAGGTTCTCAACTAAACTAAATCATTGTCAAACTAAGATAACCACATGCAATTTGAGAAAGAAAGGAACATGGAAGCAGAGTAAACCACGAGTATCAGGCATTAGGGAATGTGAATGTTAAATACAAACATTAGGATTGGTTGACTAATGAGCCATTATTTTTTGCACCTGCGACATATGTCCACTCAAACAGAACCCAACGAACCCCCTTAGTTCGTCTTGAACCCAACCTCATGTTTTTGTGTGTAGATTTTGTCCCAATTTTAAATTTTGTTTGAGATTTAATAGCTGAAGTATCCTCTTTCTCCTTATAGTTTGCAATTTTGCATATTCTGGAAACATATAGCACTGAAGACGCATACTAGGATGTAGTCAGGATGTTGTTCTTTAAAACTATACAAGATTAAGAAAATACAAACAATCTTCTCCAGAAACATGACATGTATATTGGATATATACCACCCACAGAGAAAAAAGGTTCCCAGAATAATAAGTTAGAAAAATTCATTGTAATTAGCTACATGTAACCTAAATACCGAATGAAAACAAGCATCACAAAGTAATTTAGAGTAGTAATTACCTTCACAAGGAGCAATGATAATGAGTACCAAAAAAATCAAAATTATGTAATTAATTCAATTAGAATAGAGGACAGAATACAAAAGTAAAATGCTATCAATAATTATTTTCCTATTTACCTTCCCATTAAAAGCAGAAATTGCAGCCTCCGCTTCCTCCTTCGTGGCAAACCCAACAAAGCCATACCCAGAACTTCCTTTATTAGAAAAGAGAACCCTACTTGAAACTGGCTTAAATTGGGCAGAGAATAGCTCTCTGAGATGAGATGCTCTTACTTTCTTAGCAATATTGGACACATAAAGTATATGGCGTATTTCTACAGCAGGGGGGGTTGAAGGACGTGGAGACGGTTTCCTGAATGTCTTTGAAAATGCTACTGTAATAGTCCTCCCCGACACTTCCTGCACCACAAAAATCTTAACATGAAAAAGTTGTTCCAAGATATAGGTAAAACCCTCAAACATGTCATACTATATGTAATATCAATCTTAACGATAGTCTTTCTTAGCTGGCACCCATGCTATCATTTTCAGATAAAGATCCCTTCCAAACCAACCTTCATCGGGATCAATTAAGATTTCACAATAAAAATAGTGAATAAACACAAGGGCTGTAATGGAATAATTACAAAGATACATAAAAGTATTAATGTATGTGAATTGCGGATTTGTTAATATGGCCAATGCAAGGAGTTCAAGCCACTTCCAATTCCATACATAAGAATGAAGAATGCCGAATTGAGTCTACATTTCATAACCCTATATTAAATCCAATGAACTAGAAGTCACTAGAAGAAGAAGCAAGAAACCGAATAATGGCATCATCCACAATCTAACATGTTACTAATAGATATTAAACAGGAGCTGACATTCTTCCTCGTAACCTAATATTTCACCGCCACTGAATTTCTAGTTTGATTTATATGATATTTTAAAGAAGGAAACGCATCCCTAAACCCCAATTCTTAGCATAAACCTTCAAAGCTATCTATAAGACTATAACCGGAGAGAGACCCATTTGAGCACTAACCAAAAGAAGCCTATAATCAGAATCTAATTGAGCATACATGCTAAACATAAGATACTAGCAGCAACAACAACAAAAATACATATTTAGAATCAAATTAACAAACGAGCTTACAGAAGAGTCAAATTTTTGAACAACCGCCTGAGCTTCTTCGCTAGAAGCCATAGTCACAAATGCAAAGCCTCTACTCTTCCCAGCTTTATTCCTCACAATCTAGAATTCAACGCATTTGAATGAGAAACCCACGCCCAAATTACAGAAAAGGAGTATAATTGGGGTGTCAAATTAGTATAGAAACTCGAACCTCGACATTTTTTACGGTTCCGCATTCGGCAAATAGGTTTTGGATGTCAGCAACAGAGAAAGACCAAGGAATGTTGACAACATATAGCTTCCTTTTGGGCTTCGTCTCATCGGCTTCTTCTTCAGATGCTTCTTCCTCCTCCTCCTCCTCCTCTTCTACTTCTACCGAAGCTTCTTGCACGGCCGAGAAAAGTTGAGAGCAGAGATTCCTTGGTGAAATGGTGAGAGGAGAAAAGGGGAAATTGATGGAAAGTGAAGGGGTAGAATAGGAAATAGAGTTGAGCTTAATGGAGGAAGATAATGGTTTGGAAGAAGAAGAAGGGTAAAGAGAAAAGATGGAGAGGGTCACAGCTTCCAGTGCCGCCATTGTTGGATAAGATTTGTCCGTTAACTCTTAACAGTGTGGGTGTGTATATAAATATTCACTTCAGTTCTATAAATATAAACGTACTTAGTTAGTTATTAGGGAAAATTACACATAACTCTCCTCTTAGATAGCAATATTACACATATCACCCCTGAAGATCATGTTGTTACTTTTACCACCCCTAAGTTTGCCATTT
>JAYMTH010003422.1:0-10941 GCA_036897465.1 Pelargonium australe | reverse complement strand
TGTGATTCTCGTTGCCTCGATGTTTTCTTATCCATAATGTGACATCATTGTGAAGCATGTGGACTTAGTATGGTGTAGATTGATTGAGATGGCAGGGAGTTCCTGCTAGTGAGAGAGTGAATGCCCCATCCCTGTTACATGGAGGGCTGTGAGTTTTGCCTAGATAGCCCAGATTGGTGGCTCCATATATGCAATAGTTTGCCAATGCTTGAATATTATATCTCTTCAGAAATTTTGTTATGTTTAGTATTTGTTATGTTTATCAGGCTGTTACGAGTTTATGCTGGCAAAGATCAAAACCAGTTATTGTAAATGAAAGTACTTGCAGTGCTGAGACTGCCCTTTTAGGGGGAGCTGTTGAAGATTCAATTCTTATGCCTGACCCGTCATCTAGTCTTTCACAATCCACTGCTGTATCCGGGTCTCGTAATATTGGTCGCTCTGTTTCTTTAGAGGCTTCTTTTACAGCCAGTGGTGCCTCTGCATCAAGCACACTTTACCAATCTTCAGCCGAAGAAACACCAAATCAGTGTCATCTTTGGCCAGGAAAATTGACAAGGTTACATGCTCCACGTTCTAGTTATAATTTTAAGGATGATATGGAGGTGTTTTCTCCTCTGGTTGATGTTAAGCCAATTACCCCTTCACTTGGTAAGCTGTGGGGTGATCGCGTTGGACAAAAGACAGACAGTGTTGATAAAAAGCCTATTTCTCCATCGTTTCCTCATAATAGGAGATCCTCTTTTGCTGAGGATGGTGTCAGTGATCATCCAATATTTGATTGGAAAACTAGTTCAGTTAATAGACAGGTACGGCATTTCCTTAACTTAACTTCTTCCCTAGTCTTCGCAATTCAACAAACAATTAATTTATTTATGAATGCCATTTTTTGGCTCATATAATTCAAAATATGCTGAAGGTTATAGTATCTAGGTTACCCTGCCAAGGATTTTATTTTGGTGGCAATAAAACCAGAATGACTTAATTTTCAATCTTTTATAATGAAAAAATGGCCAACAATTGGGAATCTCTTACTGATGCCTGATCGTTTATATTAGTATTCTCTTATTAGTGTTTCTTTCACAACCACCTTGTGCAGGATGACACCCGGTCCTCTTTTACAATGTTGGGGTCTACTCCGCCTCCATCATCTAAGACTGAAGATGACTCCATCACTCCTCCAGAAGCCTGGGGTGGAGAAAGATTATCTGATAAATTTACACACTTGCGCCAGCCACTCAATTTGCCATCTCGTTTTCTCACGTCGACTTCTGGTGGCCTGACATCAGGATCCGTGTATTCTGGATCGCAAGATCTCTCCTCATCTAGTCAGATGAGTTCAAGCTCATTGGTGAATTCTAACCTGGGCTATGGTAATTTTCGCACCAAGGATGTTTCCTCCAATCAGGAAACATCATTGGCATTTCCAGAGCATGTACCTTTTAGTTCCTTGTCTCTGTCTCTAGGTGCAAAAGGCATTCCAGGACTGGCTAACCCTGAAACAGCAGGATCAGCATCCTTGATCATGCCCCGGAGATTTTCCACTTATGCAGAAAGAATAAGCACAGCTTCTTCCTTTAGTGACGGCACATCCCTTTCAGTGGGTTCACCAAAAACTAAGAAAACAGGAGCCGAAACCAGGGAAGAGCTTTTGAGTAGCTTGTTGTCCAGGTCTGGTACATCTGCTGCCTCAGAACCAGGAATTCATCTAGCAATGAATGTAAGTGAACTAGATGCTTGGATGAATTAGTATGTTTGCATCTGGACAATCAAGTGTTTGTTTTATGCAGAAATGCAAGCTCTGTTATTTGTCATTGTATATGCCATCACCATTTTGCTTTCCACACTCAAAATGTGGCTAGTGTTTTGATTTGTGCTGTTTTTAAAAATGTAGTGTGGTGATTGCAGTATACATGACTACAAAGTATTACAGATGTTTTTTTTTTTTCTCTTATTATATTGTAATAGTTGATTTGATTTGCAATATTGTGACGGGGCTACTTCACAGCTTCAAAACCTCCCTCAAGCAGATTCGCAACAGGGAACATCATTTACACTACAGTTGTTTCAACGAACCCTCGAAGAAACACTTGATTTGTTTCAGAAATCAATACATGAAGATGTGAGGAATCTTCATATTGAAATTCTGAGACAATCTCATATGCAGGAGGTATGCAGCTAGTTTCATTCGGTATTTCAATTTTGTTTGCTTTACATATTACTTGATTGTTATTTAGATTCCTCTTGTGAAATGATCTCACAGATGGAAATGTCAAGTGTAATGAACTCAATATTAGAAAACCAGGCTGAGCTAATGAAAGAAGTCAAGTCTCTCCGCAAAGAGAATCAGCAGCTTCGCCAACTGCTTTGAGCATTCACGCAAACTAGAGCATTATTCTGGTTTTCTTTTGAAGGATTTTCGGGTCTATGTTGTTTGATTGGCCTGTTTAGTGTCCTTTGGCAACTACTGTTGTGTTTTTTCTCTTGCAATAGTAGTGAAGAAATGGATGAAAGAAGGAAAACATTGTGTGTATAGATATGTTTATTAAGCAAATGAAATGAAGCTTTCAAGTTTGAAGTAGATGATCCTGGTGTGAAGTTTCCCAATGTGAATGAATTTTATGACCTCAACTCTGGTTTATTTGTGTTGTATAATGGGTAGTATAACTCTAAATTACCATTTTGCCATTGGCCTAATAGCACTTGGTCGTGTTGAAAGTTTAGTATTCTATTAAAAAACTCAACCCGACCTGGGTTGAAGACATGTTTGGGTTGGTATAGCACATCCATTTAGTCACATAAAGCTTACTTTTTTCAATGGAGAAAAAATAGGGGAAGACATCCAACAAGTATATTTCATAAAGTTACAGATGTTAAATATTGGCCACGTAAAATTTACTATCATCCAACTTCAAGAGACGCGAATTGAGTTTCACTTGGTAGAAAAGCCTGACGTTGCTTTCAACACATCTCAGGGAAATTGAGACCTGGACATCTCTCAGTTGGAGATGCCACCGGCATTCATATGATATAGATTAGCATCAACTCACTTCAATGCCACACTTCATGACTAATCTTAACACGTCACCCACAAGATGTAAAGATCCAGTTACAAGAACCTGAAAGTCAATCACAGGGTAAATATAACAAGCTTTTGGATTTTCATATCTTCATTTGTTCTAGTCGACCAATGGGGTAAATGGCAATCCACACCATGTTTACAGTTCAAGCATGGCCTCAATTTTAGAGGCTGTTACAGGATAGAAGTTTCTTAATGATTCTGCTATTCATATCAGCCATCTTCAAGTTACAAATTTAACCTCAGCAGAAACTCAGAGAGAGATTCAAACTGGGAGCATATTGCCAAAGCATATATGTTTGTCCCAACTAGTTGTACATTTTATTGTGATATTCTTTAAAAGAAGAAGCATTACCTGAAAACGAACAGGTCGATTTTGTTGGACGGTATCCCTGAGCCATTTCATCGCTACTGGGAGAGAAGAAAACACCTCGCTATTTTCACAACTTCTAACACTCACATCTGAGTTGGCTTTGATCGCTTGACAAGCAGCTTCTGCGTTCTTGGCGTCCTCTCCTATCCAATCAAAAGACAAATACATGTATAAAATCAATACAAGCAGTCTTAATTGCACTCCTGATCTATAGTCACCATATGAAATTCATACCTTTTTCCCCCTGGATGAGGTTTTCCCATACTTTCTGAAGAGTGAACTGCCAAGACAGATCAACTGTAGACTCAGTTGTTGGTAAAGCATGGGTTCCAACCTTGTAATAAACTGATATGCTTGGAACAAAGACTGCCTTCTGGAAGTAAACACCTGAAATACCAGTTAGATGATCATAAATCTAACACACAACAAAACAAAATCTTCGTATTTGAACTATTTCTTTATAATTAAATCCCATGAAACTATTTCTTGCTACAAATTTCCCAACATTAATGATAAATTTCTGTTCCAAGTTAGTGAGTAACCCATTTGAAGATATGTGCAAATTAAATTGGAAGTTTAAGATCATTGCATTGGCTTCAAGCCAAGGAAAAGTACAACCATGGCAGAGATGTTTAAATTGCACGCTTTGACTATTTGTTACTCCGTCACAAAATGAGTGTCTTGTGTTCCTTTTTGAGAAAAATTAAGACGATAGTGTTGGACATTGTCCATTGTATATCACTATATCTACGTAAGCGTGTTGTAACAAACTCAATGGATTCTAACTAATTCATTACATTAGGGATGTTACTGGTAATTCATGCATAACTAACTTCCTAAAACAAGAAAGAGGACAGTCATTTTAGGACAAAAATGCTAGAGAAACAAGACACTTATTTTTGGACGGAGGGAGTATATTCTTTCCATTTATGTGCACCCTGTACAGTAATCTTTATATCTTATTGTGCTCCTTCTAAAGTAATTACCATGATTAGCACATGTCCTCAACAGGCGTGGTAGAAGCAACTGAGGATCTCGCACTGACATACAGTTGAACAACAATATCTGCATTTCAGCAGCACCCCGAAAAATTGTCAGAATCCAGGACATTCAGCATAGGCAGAATTTTTAAATGAATATGTACAAAAGCATCAATAAATAAGGTATTATTTAATATCAATAAAAAGTTGACCCTAATGGCCGAATATTTGAGCAATATGCCTGGAATACTGCTACCAATGATAAGAATACATGGTTTTAACGGTACATTTGCACTTTACCTGTGTAGAGTTCACCCTGGATCTTTCATTCAAGGATCTGGAATCTTCAATTTGCTGATGGCTGTCCTCTTTAATGGCACGAGAAAACCATTGTGCACATATCTCCATGCTTTCAGGACTATGAGCTCCATCCAAATAAAAAACCATATCTCCCGGGTTTTCAGCATTGATATTTCGATCAGGGACAATCTGGGCCCGTCCTTGCAAGCTGGCTGTTGTTAGCCCTTTGATGAACTCTTCCGGCAGAGAGCTCTATTGCATGCATAAATAAATGAAAGATAAAACAAAACTATACCCAGCATGCAGATAAAACTCTAATAAATAGAACTTACTGTCTGTTCTAGGTAGGCAGCTTCAACATGACCAGTCCTCTGAAGCCAACATGAACATAGTGAAATGGCTAGTGCAGCATTCACATTTTGATGTTCACCTTCAAGCCCTAATTTAATGCCATTCAACAATTTGGAATCTAAGGGTGGAACCACAGTAAGAGGAACCTGCAATCACCACGGTTTTGTCAGCCCTACAGTGAAATAGACCTTCTAAAAACCTTTGAAAGTAATTCTTTGAATTTAACAAAAAGGAAAGAACTTACATCCAACTTAGAAGCCTTCTCTTCTAACACACGCATTGCTTCGTCTGGTTGAGGCACAGTAAAGGCTGGAACACCATGCTGCATCAAAAGGTAAACACATAAATCAAGGTTACAAAAGAGATTCCAAATGTGTTGGAAAGGTACAAGCATGTAATTGGAACTATGATATGAAGTCATGTAGCATGATTCTAAAGAACACCTTGAAAATACCAGCCTTCTCCCCTGCAATTTCTCCAAGTGTATATCCTGTTTGTAGTGTCCAGCAAAGCAAAGGAAGCAATCAATTTTTTACCTAATTTATCTAGCAGCATGAGTAACTCTTCAAGTTTAATGGATATTTCTAGGTGAGAGAAAGCATTTGGCTAATGTATAAGGTACATCAACCCCAAGAACGTGCAAAGTGAAATATCTGCATATATTGGATCATCATTTGCTATATAACTGACCAGTGCCCACCAATGATTAAAAGTTTAGTGATAAATGAATTAAGATACCATTGGTTCTTCCAATTTTAAACCAGTTGTTAACATCCTGCTTGACACAACCCAATACATATGAACGACAAGCAAGGGAAGATAGACTAACCAAGAATCTCCATGTGGTCATAGCCAAGCGAAGATATACCACAGACAACTGGTTTCTGAACCTGAAATGAAACGTGATGACTTGTATGGTCAGCTTTCAGCAGTATTTCAGAAATATCTCTGGATCCTATGTGTTTAATATTACCATTTAATAAGCATAAGTGTATGCCCTGTCATTAACTTAAATAAAAAGTTCCAAATTATGAACAACAGCCTCTTCCGACATGAGATGAATCTAAAGATTTTGTCCTCAAAGGACAGTAACACATACCACATTTGTCGCATCAAACCTTCCTCCTAACCCAACCTCTAATATAGCAACATCTACCTGCAAAAATGTTAAAACATGAAGGTAACGTTCTTGAGTTTATTTCAACCACTTAAGCAAAATGCCAGCAGTAGGTAGGAATGTAAGGGGAAAGCTCATATAATTATAATAGACATTGGTGCCCCAAAAAAATAATTACATCAAACCTGCTCTGCAGAAAATATTTTGAAGGCGAGCAAGGCAAGGAAGCGAAAGTAAGTAGGCATAGGTACATCGTCAGTAGCTTTTTCCTACAAGGAAACAAAGTGTGAGACATCACCAGGTCATAGACCCATAGGGATAACTTACAACCAGGAAAGATTTTTTTTTAGCATAACTATAAAAATAATATAAAATAAATAAATAAAAAACAAACTAAAAAATCTATATCCTATGCAATGATCATATGGTATAGCAACATGAATAGATGAGCGTCAAAAAATGAGTGAATAGTTTTAGTAGACAATTGTTTCCTTCAATATTCTAAGGAAGTAATAGAGTTGAAGCTTGGAATTGCGGTAAGCTTAGTCTGATAATGGGGTAAGTTCTGGTTATATAGCGCCCAGTCTGCTCACACACGCATTGAAAGGATGGGTAGATATTGATTCTATTACAAAAAAGTGAGCTGGTTTTGAGTTGGTATGGTCAGAGAGCCATAACGACTTAAATCCACTAGCAACTATTCTTCAGATGCCACTTAAATATGAGGCTTATAACCAGTGACCTAAAGTCAGCTATGCAACTGTTTTTCCATTAAATTTATTTACTTAACTATTAAATTTGGTTGATTATCAAATGGAACAAATTAGTCGATAATCATTTGCTATGCAACAAGTTCACTTTATGTTTAGCATGCATACCTTTAGTCTATCATAACACCACCAAAAATATGCCAAAAACTTCTCTTCACATACGTCCACGCTGCAGAAGACACCTATATATGGTTAATGGTTATAGCTGGGAAATAAAAAATGAGCATACTTTCTGCTCCAAGGTTGAATACGCATCATTCTAGGCTCAAAAACATGCTAAATGACAAAAAATAAAAGTACATATCAAAAGAACCAAAATTGTTGAAAGCTGAGAAGATATCATAGCTTTGAGTCAGTGATTAAAATAGAGCATGAAACCAATTTAATTAAGGGAAGGAACCTGAACCATATTATTCATGAATATATATTCAGAGATGAATACTATAGTTATTAGCAGAGAGAGCTCAACTAGCACCTGATTTAGTAAGGTAAAAAAAGATATGCTATTTCAAAAATTCACTCATAGTTTAAGATAATGCATTCTGTTAGTAATTACGAATTAGATACTCACCCATCCAGTCGAAATCTTTCTCGGACATCAATAAGGTGAGGAGAAGTGAAAACTCCAGTGTGAAAGCCACAATTACGTAATATGGATTCCGTAAAGGTGCAGGTGGATCCCTATTTAAACCCCAAAAGAAAATATTAAGATAAATGTCAACTCGTTTATAGACAAGGTTGACATCGTAGTTTTATTCCATGGAGAAGATCATAAGATTACAATACCAATTTGAATAAACTGTAAAGCATAGAGTGAGAGCAAACAGTCACAAGTTACACACTGATAATATACAAATGTACTTCAACAAAATTCAAAAGAACAAATGGATAGATACATCTTCAGTGGCAGTAAGGAATTTATGTTTCATAACACGGCTATAGATCTGACAAGGCACATGCCACTGGGCAGCCAAGAAATTAAAAGGAGATGTACTGTATACCTACCTAAAGTGAGGGTGGTAAATGATTTGGCAACAACTAATAAGCAAATGAGTTCCTCCAATATAACAGTCATAGCAGGACAGCAGAGTTGGTATAGCAGAGACATAAACCAAAACAGTGACCAAAGTGTTAAAAATATAAGGGTACTTGAGTTCCTCCAAAATAAGCAAAAAGCTCATACCTTTCCTTTGGTTCCAGCCACATGAATAATCTTCATCTGTGAAATTGCCTCGTCCAAGTCCAGTATCTACAACCCCAATCCAAAAGTATTAGCAGCTCTTTTATGAGCACTACATATTGCAATCAATAGAATAGACAATACAGACGGATCATTTAAGAGAAAACCAACACCTTCAAATAATCAAAAAGCAGATCGTATCGATCTCCTTTGTTGCTCTTATCGGCACGACTGCGTTTGGTAATCAGAGACGAGAGGGCGTCCAATGCTTCCTCGTAAGGTGAAGCACTGCCTTTCGGCGATCCATCGCCGCCTTCAACGGTAAAAAAGTAGGTGAGCATTTCAGCAAACACTTGGTGTGCAGTAAATACAGAGTGAGTGAGTGTGAGTAAGGGGATAGCTAAAAAATTGCATACCTTCAGCCATGGATGTAGAGTCTGTGACCTGAAGTGGAATCCAGAAAATGGACAAGATTGGGGGAGAGATAGAGATGGTGAGTTGGTGTGGTTGGTGAAGATGAGATTGAGATTATAGGGTCATAGTTGATTGCTATCGAGGTCGAATCACTTGGTCTACTCCAAACTCCAAACAGCCGAAACCTGAGACATAAGTCACAAGTCAGCCCTCGAGTAGACGGTTTTGTTTGTATTTTTATTTATTTAGAAATATGTATACGTACACAACTTGGATGTCTAACCTTCGTATCCACCCGATAAATTTAAAAATACTCCACGTCCGGATTTAATTCGAACATGTATTTAATGACTCCGTCATTAATTCTACATCTACGACTTTTTGGTTTATATATAGCGAGATAAAGCAATGATTTTTCACCAAACTATTAGTAATTTAGTGGTTGAGACTCAGACGTCATACAATATTAATGGGCCCGAACAGACGCTCAACGTCCACAAATTTAAAGACAGATATGAGTGTTAATTTATGAGAGGACGCCACTTCATTGGTATGATTGAGTCTTAGACACTTGAAGTTCAATTGTAAAGCTGACATTTTGGCCATAAATTTTACAGTTTTGGGGTGAAAATAGTTTAGGTAGTTAAGCCCAAATCTAAGATCAGTAAAGACCAAACCATAGATTCGTGTCATTTTATATAGCCGTCCTCTCACCATAGCTGATGCAACTGCTAACCACCACCACCCAAATCTACTGGAACTCACTTATATGTTATATTGTTAAAATAAGAAGTAACATACCACAAAATGTCTGGGTGGTGTAGTCGGTTATCAAGCTAGTCTCACACACTAGAGGTCCCCGGTTCGAACCCGGGCTCAGACACATTATTTTGTTGTTTAAATTTTTGAAATACTCCTTTTTCCCCATTACTTAATTTATTTAAGTGTAGTTACTCTACATTTGCTTGGTCAGTTTTTTTTTTTTTTTTTTAAAACTCGAAATATAATATTATACTACTTTAAATAGGATGACAAGAAAGGTGAAATAAGACTAGGCTTGAATACCAATTCACCCAGATAAATTTGACAAAAATATCAAAAATTAAATTAACTCGTGGGTCATTCGGTTCGCAGACTAACCTGTAAATAAAAAATTGACACTATTAAATTGAGTCACAGTATCAAAAACATCATGAATAAACAAACCGAAGGCACTGAAATCCTTCCCTCTAGCCTAAAGAGCACGAATAGTTGCCGACGATTGCATTTAAAGTTTAAGGCGACCACGTGGAATGCTCTGCCAACCCCTCATCGCCACCATATGGTATGCTTGATTCGACAACAAAATCGAAGATTGATCCAATGGATCTGACCAAACCACCACATTCCAATTCACATTCTCTCTCCTTGCAATTGCATCCTAATTTCCTGCACACATACAAAAGAAAACTACTATGAATCTACGTCGCTACCACTTTACAAACCTTAACAACTTTTAACTTGCTATTGAAGCAAGACTCGCTATCTAAACGAAAAATTACACAATTTGTTATATGAAAGCTTAAGAAATTGTTGGCACTTTGAGAATCAAGAGTAACCGTAACCAAGCAAAACCTTTAATCATATCGACTCTCGAAATGGAAGAAAGAAAAAGAAAGCGGCACAAACCCTTACAAGGAGTTGTTTATTGCTTAATACATTTCGATATAGTGTTATCTATACATATATATTCACATGCTTCAATTTCTATTAATATTGTCACACTTAATGGGTTCTGAATTATTGTTTGCGAAGACCGATGTTAACTAATACGAGATTCACAATCCATGAATAATGTGGTCTTGAAGTGCTGTGTATTTTGTTTGTTATACATAATTAAAGTGCTATTTGTTTAATTATCTTTACATTTCTTCCTGAACAAATTGTTTTCCTCTAGAATTTATTAATTCCCATCACATTTTATGTAATCTAATCTAATATATATATATAATTCTCGAGTACCACCCAATTAAATTATTTCAATTGTTATTTAATTTTTTAGCATGTAAAATTATTTAAGTAATTAAACTTTATCTCAATAATTATTTTGAAAATTAATAGAATTGATATTAATGAAAAAAAATCTGCAACTTCTTTTAAATTTATGATTGATATATATATTTTTGAATAATTTTTTTAGGATTAGTAACATAAACATTGTATATATCTACAACTTTAATTTTAATTTTTTATTTAATAGAAAAAATTAAATATAATCACCATTTTTATACACAAGGTTACTATTTTTTTGCGGGTTTTTTTTATAGATTTTTTAAGAACGCTTTTCTTATAGTTATATATATATACATTAAATTCATCAAACATATACATATATACA
>JAYMTH010003421.1:0-10942 GCA_036897465.1 Pelargonium australe | reverse complement strand
TTTGATTTATCACTATTAATCTACTATATCAGGTTACCTACCGACACGTCATCTGTGTCCACACCACGCAATTCGCCACATCAGCCGCCAAATGACACATCATACTCAAGGCCCTAACTATTTGGAAGACTGTGTTTTGGTCCTAACAGTTGGAGTGTTGGCTTGCGTGACAAACACATGTGACATGACGGTAAATAACCTGATATAGTAGATTATTAGGGATAAATTCAAAATAATGAATAGTTTAAGAGACAAAACCATACGCTAAATAAAGAAAGGGTCAAAACAATAAAATCGACCAATCCAAAAGAGACAAAATTAAATAATCCATAAAAATAAAAAAAAATACTAAGTGGTCTCCTGGTAGAATGCTACTTTTGAGTTTTGAGAACATTTATAATTTTCATCCAAAAAAAAAAATTATTAAAAGTTTTTTGTTTCTTAAGATATGGAAAACTTCTTTTAACTTTATTTTCCTTACATTTCTGAAAAATAAAAAATATTTGGGTTAATATGTTAATATAGGGAGCTGATATTTCCAAACCTTTTTGACCGATCTGACCAAATTACCCTTGATATAAATATTAATCTTTTTATAAGGTAGGACCCAGCTTCTCCATCTCTCTCTTTTCTCATCATGAATCTAGCTCTCATTATTTTAAATTAAAAAATAAAGAGAGATGGAGAAGCTGGGGCCCACTTCATAAAAGAAGCTAAAAACAAAAAAAAACTACTAATATTTATATATAAGGGTAATTTGGTCAGATTGGTAAAAAAGGTGTGGATTTATACTTTTCTGGTTTGGAAATATCAGCTCTATTACTGTATTTTCCTACCTACATTCACAAATCACAATCCATCCACATGCGCTACGCCACTCACCAACAGAACCTCACGGAGTGTCAGAATCGAGTCACGCTCCATATCTCGATTTAGCCTCACCTTCTTAGCCATAAATATGATACTGTACAAAATTGGTGTCGCTACACCTCAGATTGTACCACTCCATCTATCATCGTTTTTATGATCAACGGTCCAGATCTTATCACCAGCAGATCAAATCGGACCCACGTACACCTCAGACGCACCCGATCACGTAAGAACAAAAGAACAATTTGGGTACTGATAGTGTCACCCAAGGCTTTTGTTTATTAAAAGCAAAGCTCAAAAAAATAAAAATAAAATTCAACAGCAAAATCTCCTGATGCAACCGACAACTTCCGGCAGTAGCGGCGGCGCCGGTGAACTCAGTCGCGGTGGACTCGCCCGGTTCCGCTCAGCTCCAGCGTCCTGGTTAGAAGCACTACTGGAAGACGAAGATGTGGACCCTCTCAAGCAGAGCCAGTGCTTAACTCAGCTACTCGCCGGAAACTCCGCCGTCGCGCCTGCTCCGACGCCAGCGCCGCCTTCGCGGAGCTCGGTTGCTTATGCTTCACCGGCCGATCCAGGCTTTTACGGCGCCGGTTCGGCCGGGTTTCTGCGGCAAAACAGCTCTCCGGCGGATTTTCTTGGCGATTCGGGGATTGGTACGGACAGTTACTTCTCGAATCTCGGAGTTTCAGCGAATTATGACTATTTATCGCCGAATTTGGATGCTTCTATGGCCGGAGAGGGCGTGCGGGAGGTGGATACACAGCACTCTTCCGCTAAATATCAATCTCAGATTGTAATTTACTGATTTTGAACTAGATTGCTTTGGTTTTTCTTGTTTGATTTCAGTACAGTTTGAGTAATTTTCTTACTTGTTGTTGTTGTAGAAGGCTGAGCTTGGTAGGCAACTGTCTGGTTCAGGTGGTAGCTTGGTGGAGATGGAAATGGAGAAGCTGTTGGAAGATTCAGTACCATGTCGAGTTCGAGCCAAGAGAGGATTCGCTACGCATCCGCGAAGCATTGCTGAGAGGGTGAGAAAGATTGGTAACTGCATGAAACAAACACTGTTTCTGTTAATTTGGTAGCTAATCACAATTTTTTTTTCCTAATTGGATATTGCTCTTGATCATTTTATCAATATTATTGTTTGTGTGAAGTCCTTAGTGATCAAAGACTAAAATTAGTGATCGAATAAGAAGTATAAGTAGCTATTTTAATGTGCTAGTTGGACATTGTTTGTAATCCTTTTATCATGATTATTGTTCGTGTGAAATCCTAAGTATGTGTTTTAATTTGTATTAGGTACGGAGGACTAAAATCAGTGACCGAATAAGGAAACTTCAAGAACTGGTGCCGAACATGGATAAGGTATTTTGTTTTCCCCATCCACCTTTATGAATTGCTCAATGTTGGTTACGTGGTTATGGTGTCATTGTTTTTTCGTTAGAGAAAAACAAATAGTGCCAATTATTGTTGTATTTCTTTTCTGATTTTGATACTGCAATGTAAAGTTATAAAATATTAGTGGGAGCCTAGGCGAGACAATTAGGTTGTTGTATGTGAAATTGAGGTCATGAGATAGGTTAGCGGCCTCTCTGCAAAAGCAGGGTAAGATTGTGTATATGAATTACATTCCAACACCCCACAAAGGTGGGAGCCTTGGCGACATGGTAAGGTTGTTGTCTGTGAACTTGAGGCCACGATATAGAGTAGGGAAGCGGTCTCTTTGTAGAAGCAGGGGTAAGGTTGAGTATATAAATGACATTCCAAAACCCCACAAAGGTGAAGCTTCATGCACTAGCCTGTCCTCTTTAAATATAGTGATAAATAGCAAACTAATGCTTCGGCCTTTGAGTTCCTTAAAAGAAATGACATGGAAATTTAACCATTTAACAGGAGAAGCATTCGAATGAGGTTGAAAATCTGTTCTTTTCTTTATTCAATGAGATTCTTTTTCTGTTCCTGTTCTTGTTCCTGTTCCTGTTCCTTAGATTATTTTTCCATTGACAGAAGTATGCACAATTGGGCAATCCATAGCTTATGTTAAACTGATTATCGAGAAGGAAATGATGGATAAAAAAATTTAAGGTTATCATTACTATGGCGTAGGCCGTAGGCTTTGTTTCTTCTTCTTCTTCTTCTTTTTTTCTTCTGTTGCGAAATATGGAATGATGAGCATTTATTCATTAGAGCAATCATGATTGTTTTAGAAGATCTGGTCAAATGTATAATATCAATTATGTTTGAGCCAGATGGTTGCATGTTATCAAACTCTAAAATTTTGTGTGCTCCATGGATCATCAAACCGAATGGTAGTCAAGTGCTACATTAGACATAAAATATTATGTGTTTAGAGCTAATTAGATATATTGTTATATAGTTGTTAGGCTTCTATCCTCTTTAAGTTATATCAAACCACTGTACCTAAAAACTTCTAAAATAGTTATGTCCAGATAATATGGTAGAGAAATGGAGTTAATACTTCAGATGGTGTCCACAAGAAAATAATTGACTTTCTACAATAATTATACAGATTAAAGCACCTCATTGAAAGGACACGGATCATTAACAGGCCAGGAATCTGGGGTGGGTATTAGTGAAATTTAATAAGGTGTCACAATGTTATTGGTTTGGCTTAGCTTAAGAAAAACTTGACTACTCACAGAACAACTGATATGTTGATATTGTTCGTTCCATGGAATTTCTCATCCTTAGAATGCATACATCATAAATGACTTTGACATTAATATTTAGTACTTAGCCTTTAGCTTCACTACCCCAATAATGTAGAAACAATTAGATTTATGTTGGACATTGGAGGCTTTAAGTCGGTGGAAGATGTTGCCGATCAAAAAAAATAAAGTCGGTGGAAGATGTTACCATTTGTCTTGGGTTGGTGCAAAAAGATGTAATAGAAACCAAATTCATATTTCAGTTAATGATTAAGATACAACTAGGGAAGTACATAATTACCACCATTTTATTAGTGAGGATCACCAACACATGGATATTTTTTAAACAACGGAAATAAGCACTACCATCAACCTATCGTAAGGTTATTTCCAAGGTATTAAAAGACAACTTTGGCCTATCTAGGCTTTGAAATCAAACTGAGGGGCTGGTCTACTGGCAGTAATAATGGTTGAGTGATGAGTCTGGTTTAGCTTTGTGTTAATACTGGATGAATATGGCATCAAATGTGGTGGATTTCCTCCTCTCGTGATATAAAAGCAGCAGTTCCTTAACCCCAAATCCAGCCAACCCTTAAGCCATTTTTGTGCTACAGTGTTTCCAGCCAACATAAGTAAAAGGGTGCCCCTGCTACTCACCCTGCCTCTTATAGTTTTTCTACTCTTCTTCGCCACCACCTCCCTATTGTTGGACTTCCTCGAGGGATTTCCCTTACTTTAGAAAAGGAGGCCTTTTTTATACAGGGATTATACGAACTCTCATATATTGTTACGTTAGCAGATTTTCCTCTGTGACTTGCTGACTATATTTGCATGAGCAAATATATGATATGAGTAATAATTAAGTATTTCAACGTTTGGGAACCAAATTTGTGGGGCTGACTTATTTCTGCATCTTGAAATTATAGGATGAAAAAAAAAAAAAAAACTCTTGTAAGCTTCATGGTGGCCTGAACTTGTAGATGTTAAAAATCCTAAAATTTGCATAGCAGAATTTCATCATTCTGGGAACATATCATGTGGCACTCCATGATATTCCTTGGACTCTGGATATCGATATCTGTGATTTGAAGACGATGAAATGGCAGTACTAGAATAATATTGCTGGTAGTTGTTTCTAACAAGAAAGATGATGTTATCTGCATAAATTAAATTAAGGAGATTACATCTATGTTACTATGTACGGAGGATGGGAACTTCAACAATGCCGTCCAAACTAAATATATTCTAATGAAAGTTATACTGTAAGAAAAAAAAAAAAAAAAAACTAAATTTATTTCTTTAGCCTACCATTAGATTGGTCTTCCATTATTTGTGGGTTCTTCTGTAGACTGAAAGAAAGTAATTAAGATTTGGCTAACATTAGTGCCAAACAAAATTTATTTCGAGGGTTTTGTCAGGTGATACTGTAACCAAAGTTCATATAGATGTTTGAAAAGAATAATGCCTAGTATACTGAATAAGTAAATATGTATTTTACAGAATGGTTTTGATTAGCTGGAATGTTCAAACCCATTGTAGACCACTTCAAACATTAAGGTTTTAATTATTGGAAATTCGCCCCAGTTTTTCTCCTCTCTCAAGTCATTTATGTCTCTTGATCTTGCCATTTTTGTAATGACGACAACCTTAGTAGGTTTCAGCTTTGACTTAAAACTTTGGTTGATACCATTTCCGTATTCTTAAGTTCATAAAACTTATTACTTGTTCTAGGAAGTCGTGTACCTTGTAAATGGACCTCTAATTGCAAACTTGTCAGCATATAGAAATATTTGACTGCATAATAGACTAATAGTTTCAGTTTTTCTTGAGCTGTTTGGTTGCTTTAAATATGTTGGGACAGCAAAGTAGGATTACGCTAAGAAAACCAGCACTCTCATTTCTTGGGTTTTCTTTTCTATTTGAGTCGCCATTTTTTAACAATTCCTTTCCCTAATTATTGCGGTCATACTAATACTATATTTTGCTCTATTGTAGTTTGTCAAATGTGTACCAAGACCATTTCTTGATTCAACTTCAAAATATTTATGTTTAAACTTTTTACTAGTAAGTGTATAATATGCTGCATTATCTTTAATGGCTTTGATTTGAAAGTTTTGCCCTTATTCCTTGCAGCAAACTAATACTGCAGACATGTTAGATGAAGCAGTAGAGTACGTCAAATTTTTACAAAGACAGATTCAGGTACGTGTTGCCTTGAATTTGAAATGCAACTCTTTTACCAAATTTGTCATTTTTTCGTTGGATGGCAAGAATTGGGACTAGAAATCCAAACCTAATGTTAGCAAGATTAAGTTCATTTCATTTTAAACACTACCATTTTGTTTCTCTGCACAACACATGAATACGTGCCATTTAGGGCTGGCAATTTGGGTCATGACCCATGACTCGACACAAACGTAAGCTGGTTTGGGTTCAGTTTAATCATGTTCGTGTTGACTTGCCCAACTCGTTTAGTTAATCGCGTTGTGTTCACATCAAACATGCCTGACATGTTAAAAGGGTCGTGTGCCCCATTTAGTGACCAACTAACGGATAAATGATAAATTTTGGAACATATCATGTCAATAATGTCCCATATAGATTAACTTGGCCAAATATGTCGGTTTGGGTCAGGTCAGATCAATCCAAACCCACTTATTTAAATGTGTCGGGTTGTTTCTTGTAATTTTGAAACAATTATCTAATCACATTGAACGTGTCGTGTCATTAATGGGTTGTGATCATACTCAAACAATGTAATATTTGGGTCATGTTCGGGTTGATCCATTGAACTAAAGACACTAAACTATCAACACGATCTGTAAACACAATTTGTAAATGCCACATGATGAAATGAGGAGGCTATTGTATCATAAAATCGCCTAAGCTTTTATCCAAAGGCTAAAAATCTCGAACATGCAGGAACTCTCCGAGCATCAGAAGAAGTGCAAATGTGTTGTCAATGATCAAGAGTCCTAAAGAGACTCTTCACACTATCCCGTGTCATCACACGACAAATCGAAGTCTGTCTCGGGTATAGTTGGTAATAAGCTTTATTCTCTCGAAACCCGTCTTCTAAATTTCTAAAGATGCTGTCATCTATGTTGAGTTTCTTCTCCAATGTGAGGAGATTGGATGGATGAAATCCACAATTAGAAGGCTTCTCAGCTGCATAATACCAAAAACTTTCTTTTCAAAGTCCTTGTGGTATTGTAGTTGTTGTAAAATGGTGTATAATAGTATTTTTTTGGTCATATTAAATTACAATTTGTATGGTATAAAGCTGGCCTGTTTTGGATCAACATCCTATATATTGGATTAATGAAAATATATGGTATGATTTTGGTTGGCATTGACTTTTATTATTGTACAAGAACATTGCTAATTAGTGTTGATCATCACCACCAAATTACATATCATTTTCATTATGTGCTTGGTTCTCGTCATTTCACTATACAATATATTTTAGTAAGGTTGACAATATGGGTCATGACCGTGTCACGATCACTATAGGTTTGTGTTCAATATAGTTGGATTTGTGTTGACTAACTCAATCAGCTTTATTTGAGTCGAGCTATTAGTTATGAGTACAAAATATGGTCGTGTTGGGTCACCTTTAACATTTTCATTTAAATGTGTCAAGTTAAGTGCTCACATATTATTCCAGTCAAATTCAAACCAAGAAATTTGAATTGCTATGGCTAAAATTAGTTAGTTAGTCTAGTATTATTATACTCACTACAGTTGATTTTTTATTTGGGTTAAAAGCTAATATGTACCTAAATTTTGGCATCTAATTTGGTATATAATTTTTAATTGTACTAAAATTAGTACCGACACTTCGATTTTATACTCAATTTAATACCCATTGTTAGTCCGTCCGATCTAACATGTACCTAAATTTTTGCTGATTATCTAATTTGGTATATAATTTTTAATTAGTACCGATACTTCGATTTTGTACTCAGAAGTCAGAACCCATTGTCAGTCCGTCCAATCTGCCGTAACCAAATTTGAAGTTTGGTGTTGGATAGAGTGGCGGCGAGTGAAACGACGGTTATAACCTTGGTGACTACCACTACCGCTAAGAGACACGTGTTACACAACGTGGCCATGCAGATAACCCACGTGTCACGCAATGCAACCACGCCATGCAACGTGGCCAAACTGATCACAAAACCACCGTCAGCATCTTCTTCCTCAACATCCGACCAAAACACCCCCCAAAAAAAAAAATTACAGACAAAATTAGTTAAGAAAAAGTGTCGACAATGACGATGACGATGAATTTATTGGCGATATGTCTTGTCGTGAGCTCACTAGCAGCGACTAGGGTTTGGTCTGCCCAAAACCGCCAAGAAGATCACCAAGATAGTACCGTTATCGTCCGAGACGGTCACAGGGTGGTGGTCGTCGAGTACGATGAAAATGGTCAGCACAACACCAAGGTTTCGATTTCTCCGCACGACCATGTTTCCGCCGCCAAGAACGGTAAAGAGAGGGTGATTTTGCAGCCGGAGACTATACGTTTGCCGGAGGAACAAGATGACGGCGGCGGTGATGGCGGCGGCCGCAGCGCCGGAGAGGTTATTTGCGACGCTTATGGGAAGTGCAAGGAGAAGATTGGTAATGTTTTTGGAAGAGCCAAAGATAGGGTTTCGGAGGCGAAAGGCGGAGCTTATGATGCTAAAGATGCAGCGGGCGAGGCGGTTCACAAAGTAAAAGATAGAGCTTATGATGCTATTGATAATGCGAAAGACGGAGCTTATAGTGCTAAAGATGCCACGGGCGAGGCGGTTCATAGAGTGAAAGATAGAGCTTATGATGCTATTGAAAATGCGAAAGACGGAGCTTATAATGCTAAAGAGGCCGGGAAAGACAAAGCTTATGGGGCTAAAGACATGATTTATGATGCTAAAGAGGCCGTGAAAGACGGAGCTTATAGTGCCAAAGATGCCACGGGCAAGGCGGTTCACAAAGTGAAAGACGGAGCTTATGATGCTAAAGAGGCCGTGAAAGACAGAGCTTATAATGCTAAAGAGGCCATGAAAGACAGAGCTTATAATGCTAAAAACGCCATAGGCAATGCGGTTCACAACCTAAAGGATAGAGCTTATGATGCCAAAGACACGGTTGAAAATGCGGAAGACGGAGACACCATGAGCGATGCGGTTCACAAAGCGAAAGATAGAGCTTATAGTGCTAAAGAGGCCGTTAAAGAAGGGTTGTCACAAAGATCTCACGATGCTAAAGAGTCCTTAAAAGACCGAGCTTATAGTGCTAAAGAAGTCATAGACGAAGAGGTAGACTTGGCAAAAGAGACCGGCCATGCGGCGTGGCGAGACATTTTATCAAATGCAACGAGGTTGAGTGAAAAAGCCGAACATGCCACGGTGAAGCTGCGGAACATGCCGCCGGAGAGACTCAATCAAATAATGGGCATTGTCAATTTGTTGGGTTTTGCAACGGCTTTCGGGATGTCGTTTTGGATATCTTTCATATCAAGTAGTCTGTTAGCTAGGGCTTTGTCAAGGCACCAATTTGGGATGGTGCAAAGTAAGTTGTACCCGGTTTATTTCAAGGCGATGGCAATTTGCATTGGAGTTGCATTGTTCGGGCATTTGTTGAGGCAGAGGAAGAGGTTATGGAATCCCGCGGAGATGTATCAAAGCTGTAATCTCTTGGTTTCTATACTAATGTCTCTCACCAATTTGTTTTTGGTTGAGCCTAGAGCCACAAAGGTAATAAACGCCCATACTTCATTCATATCTTCGTAGTTATGAAGATTGAAGCTAATAATTTGATTCAAGTATTCGATGTGTTCCATTATTTTGTAGATTGATTGAGTGTAGAATACAATCTAATTTGTTAGAAACTAACCGTGCTGATTGACCGTTAAGAATGTGTTTACTTGTATTGTTGATGTTGATCGGGTGCTGATTGACTAGTTATTTCGCAACTAGAATTTGACTAGCGGTCAAAATAAGTACTTACCCTTAAAACTTACTTTTAATTAGGGAATGGTGTTGTCAATGTTACATCGATTTGATGGGTCAACGTAAATATGATTTTCGAAATGTATATGTTCTAGTGATGTACTTTCTTTCGTCTGTTATGTTTCAATATAGGTTATATCTTAGGGGGAGAGATTTATAAACTCTTAGTGCAACACTTATTCCCATTTTAATGAATTTGGATGCAAGAGCGAATTGCTAGATTGGAGTTGCATTCGAGTATTTGTAAACATATGCACTCTAATTTTGGTTTACATATTTGATTTTTTTGTTTGTTATAATTTGCTTTTTATAGAATCAATATGACTATAGTTGGTAGATGTAAAATTTGTGTTTCTCCGATTGGCATGAAAGCATTTAAAAGTTTGATTCTTGAAATGATTACGCGTATTAGTTTTATTGCAGATAATGTTTGAGAGAATGAAGATAGAGAAAGAAGAAGGAAGAGGTAGAGAAAGCGAAGGCGGAGAATCCAGCAGTAGGGCGGCAGAGAGACAAACTCCCGCCATCACTAGGGCAGTTGAGTCTCAACCAGTAATAGACCCAGCGGTCACATCAGCCACAGCTTGTGCTGTGGTTCCCACGCCTTTCCCTGAGAGAGCCGAGGACGACGCCATTAGAGCTCGGGCCGATGAATTGAACAGCAAACTCAAGAGGTTCAATTCATGCTCCTCTTTGCTTAACCTACTCACTCTAATGGGACTCACTTGGCACCTTGTCTACTTGAGCCAACAGTTGCATGATTAAGACTTTACGGTTTATTTTGTACGTGCTTAGCAATTTCGGGTAACAAGATTTTGCAGTTTATATTGTGCTTTGTGGTTAGCAATTTCGGGTTTTGGCCGGGTTTTTTTGTAACATAAGCGTGCTATGGATTTGTAGTAGGGGATTGTTATGTTACAAGTATATGATGCTACAGTTTGTTCCATGTGGAAGTATATGAAGTGCTGTAATTATTATGGTTGTTTTTGCAAATTGGGTCTTGAATTGGTTGTTGTATCAATTATGTTTTTGTTTGATGGAAAGTTTTATATGTAAATGTCATTGTCTAAACAATTTTGTATGTTCTCAACAGTACATGATTTTCTTTTTAGTATCTCTATTACTACTAGGGCAGCAATCGAACCCGACCAACTTTTGGGCACCAATCGAACTCAAAACCCAATTCAACAAAAAGTTTGTCTAAAAATTGAATTCTGACCCGAACTCGAAACCCAATATATACTTATGAGTCGGGGCTTGGACTAGGCTTCAAGAACTCAACTCAAAATCCATTTTGTCAGCTTTGCTACTACACATTTGTGCACATTTTATTTTCCTGATGTGAATTTGTAGGTATTGTCTTCAATATCATATTTGAATAATTGCAGCATTCTCCATATATAT
>JAYMTH010003420.1:0-10943 GCA_036897465.1 Pelargonium australe | reverse complement strand
TAGTTAGTTTCAATAGTTCAGGATATCCAGATTAAAAGGTGTTAAGTTGGGAGTAGGTATGTGTAATTTTCCCTTTATTTTACCCTCAAAATGTTTAAATTGTTAATTATGTTTAATTACTTTTTAAATAAGTCCCAAAAGTAATAAAGTTGTGATTCTTGTTCATACTTGTGGATTTGGTCAATTCAAACCATATTGTATACAATTATATGAATCTCATGTTGGCGACTAAATCTTACGCATTACCATGTGTGCACGTGAGATTCATAGGTTGTTCTTATATAATATACACTAATGATTATGCATGAGTCATTCACTAGTCATAACTAATAATAAGTATAATTATTTGAAATTAATTTTTATTAAGAACAATAATGTTATGAGAATTGATTACATGATGACTCGGGGTTGTACACGACTACTAGGTCTGCACCGAAAAATAGATCCAATCGATTTGAGGCCCATTTTATCAAATATTTTGTGATTAAAACGATTGATTTGGAATGCAACAATTGACGGATTCCGTCACTTTTGCGAATAAAAATAGGTGATCGTTTCGACTGATTTGGAATGCAACAATTTTGCGAATAAAAATAGGTGATCGATTGTTGTCATTTCATCACTTTTGTAGTAAATTACATCTTTCGAACATTTGCATAGATAGACCAATGCGCCACACACTTGAAATTTGAAGATTGTTTTGAGACATTGTTACGTTTAAATGATTATGATTCACTAAATGGTTATTAAGAAAATTCACTGTATAATAATTCAGTAAATAGAGATGAAAAAAGCTTAATTATAAAACTTACGCTCAATTTCGACTTGATAATCCATGAAGCTCTAAAATGTGATAAATTATTATCATCCAAACTTTTCAATTAAATATAAGCAATTCTATTTAGCTACTAACTATACAATACAATTATTTGTTTTCGTTTTCAGTTTAGAATAATCACCTAAAAAATGTAATTTCATTAAATAATTCAATAAGTCCAATTGATAATTTGATTTTCATTTCAATACAACTTTTAAATCATGTTGCATTTTATATACTTATAAAAAAAAACACCATTTGTTATGTAGCCAAATCATTGACCTTTGTATTGTACTTTAATTTTTTCTACATTGAAATGGTCATAGGGTTACAGTTTTTCACCCCAAAATGAAATAGAGATACCTTGTAACTACTTTGTTCTTGTTGTTGACATGTAAAATAAGGAACCAAATATTTTGTTGGATGCTTATTTATATGGTGAAGTGTCATTTTTCATGAAATTGTTGTATGGTAAGATCATAAATGCAACAAACTTGAAGGCTTGTTTTTGTCTTGTGTGCATATACTATTAAATACTTCTCAATTTGTACCCCATGGAGAGGCTGTACAGCATTTACTATCTTATTTTAATGTGTCCCCTCTTTTTACCTTATGAACATTATTTACTATTTCTACAATTGCCTACTTTTGAATCATCAAATATAATCGATGAACGATGATTCCAAAGACTTTGACATGTTGGCTCGAGTTCACAAAACACGAGAACACGCATGAGTATTGAATGTTGTTGTTGAAGTTTTGTAAATGAGATTCTCACATTTAAAAGTTGTTTGAGTTGAGTTTTCATTTGATAGTTTGAATTTTAGTACATAAGATATATATGCACTACAAAGTAGCACCCGGTTAAACGAAACTCAAATAACGTATGAGTTTTACCTCGACTAGGAGGGTTAGTATTTCTACTATTGTGAAACATGGATGCATGAATGAGAAATTCATAGAGAATTTGAGTTCTCAAAGTGTATAAATGTTGCGAATGAATTTCAAATAGTCAAATGTGAATAAAATGTTATATCTCATACATTGACGATGTATTTATACTTACAAAGTCAAGATGTGGGGGTCAATGTGTCCATTGTGATTAGTTGTAGAGAATTGCAAGTGTTCTTTAATGACGTTGCATGTATATCATGAGTTTAAATGGTAATTTTATACACTCAACGGCGAGATTGTGGTGGTGTAAAAATGGTGTCATGGTGATAAAACACTAGAGCCTGTTAATAACGTGTTGATGATGTGGTGCTGACACCACCATCCTATTTGATTCTTCAGGTGCTAGGGTATTGGAGGTCATCAAGAGAACAAGATAGGAGGTTGCTTTGGGGTGTACTATGACTAGCTAGAGCTTTCATGTATACTTACCCATAAGTGTAGCGTACGGGTATGAGAGGTTACTGATTGGGCGTGTCTCGCCTAAAGAGATTTTGGGGGTCCAAACAAGCCAACGACTCGAGAAACTGGGTGGTAAGATATCTCAAGCCTTGAAGACGCACATATCAGTACCCATGACAAGTTCATTAACATCTAGAGTTCACGAGGAGGTTTTGATCAATCTTATACTTTTGGGATGGGTTCACTTTTATAAATTTATAACCCATAGTTTTTAACTTATAAGACATAATAACTCATCAAATTACACGTCATATTTGTAGACACTATTACATTACTTTTTATACTTGTGATTTGTCAGGTGCCACGTAGGAACAATTAGGTTTAATTTTATAGGTCACGTGGCTCTATAGACCTCACATATTTAGTCAACCCTCTCGACGTAGCAAAATCTTCAAATCCGGCCCATTAGACCGAGCCCGAAATCAGTGAGCCTAGCCCAAATCTAGCTAATAGGATTTTCGTAGGAGAGGCCCATATCGAAGCTAGGTTCGGTTAAACGACGCCGTTCCACATTCTCCAGAAAACTGTCCCGCCATTCTGTAATAAATACTGTTAATCACTCTTCAACGTTCTGCAACCAAACTCGGTAACTCACATTTTCCCGTTTCGCCGAATCCGAGTCCGAACCGCCATGGCCACTGTAGCTTCTCGTTCCTTGCAGCTCCCGAAGCTTATCTTCTCTTTCGCTCGGTCTCTTCCCTCTCGACTCACCTCCATGGTCTCGCCTCTCAAGTTCCGTTCCCTCTCCGCAGCACCCGTTTCGTCCACAGTTTCAACCAGAAATTTGAGCTCCAGCAGCGACGACGGTTCTCGCCTCGTTGCTGCGAGTGCCTCGGTTTCCGTTTATAGTCCCAGCATCGGAGAGATGCTCGGCGAGGTTAGCATCTTCACCGCCTCCGGAGAGCCCGTCGTGTTCAAGGACCTTTGGGACCAGGAAGAGGTTCGTTTTTACAATTCTCATTTGTATTATATCAATTAAAGCTAGTTCGTGTGGTTAAATGAAGAAAGTATGAGCTGATTTATGCTTATTTTAGTTTAATTGTTCATATGGTAACATGGATCAAATATCAAGTAGATGAAGGATTGATGAGTGACTTTAATATTAAGTACTTAAATTATAGAGCTAACAATCCATGTCTTCATGTCGTTGTGTCGTGTTAGTGGTTAATTATATGTTATAGTGGCAAAACCCGAACACTATACGTTTAATAATCGCTATCGTCGGCTTGCCTCAAACGAGAGATGAAGTGATTTGTAATTGATGATGCTTTCATTTTATGCTTCAACTCTTTTACCTTAGGCACAGTAAATCTAGGGGATAGGTGTGTAGGGCTGTAAAGGAGGAAGAGGAGATTAGATAAAAGTAAATTAGAGATGAGAGGCTCATATGTGATTTACAGAGGTCAGAGGCTATGATTTAATGGTATTAAATTAAATTTTCTAGTGTTTTACATGTCCAACATGAGCGTAAGAATTTGCTTTGTCAAAGATATTATTTCCATGAGCAGTAATGGTGTTTCTTGATGGACTTGATTTGATAAAAAAATTCTCTTCATTCCAGGGGATTGCTGTTGTCGCACTTCTAAGGCACTTTGGATGCTATTGCAGGTAAATTTTATACAATCCAATAATTGATGATATTTGGTCCAATAAGTTGGATTTCATCTTGATTTTTCATTTCTTTTGGTTTTGAAGTTGGGAACTTGCTTCAGCTCTTAAAGAAGCAAAACCCAGATTTGATGCAGCTGGTGTTAAGCTTATTGCAGTTGGTGTTGGTCCTTCAGATAAAGCGCGTATCCTTGCAGAGAAGGTATCTTGCTTCCATCTTTTTATCTTCTTTCAGGCAGTAGTTTATTTACATTTGATATCATGTAAGATTAATGTAGGTGGAAATGGCTATAAGTATAGGGTGTTCTACCGTCTATGATGAGAGCAACATGTTTAAGTAGCACTAACTTGGGGTTTTTTTTGGGGTGCTGGGGAAGTATTTTGGTACTCAGAGTACTCCCTAGTCCCTGGAGGTAATTTCTAGATTGCTTCAATATTATGGTGCATTTTGAGTTCAAAAGAAAAAAGAAAAAGAAGAAACTTAAAACACTGGCCTTATATTTATTGATCTGATAGCAGATTTAGCTCCGGTATTTTCCCCGTGTTTGTCCCCTTTACGCCAGAAATATCACCATGTTCAACACTAAGGAACTAAATCAACTATAAACCCAACAAGTACAACTTTGATGTTTCATGTTTTTGCCCAAACTTGAACCCCCCCAGCAATTTGGAACGGTGTAGAAACTATATCAATGGACTATGAGTATATTGGTTCTTTGTGATGAAAACTTCGCGACATGAGAGAAATCCCCAATGAATGCTGCCATATATGGTTGTTTTCTCCAATGGGAGAACTTATCCTTTACCATTTCACATCTTCTTTGGTTCGACAAAGAAGAAAACCCACACACCACTCTTCTTCATCGGCCATATAGATTTGGAGATTTGAAAGGAAAAAAATATATTATAATATCATATGATGTCTCAATGTTACATATACAATTTTGTTGTGCTTAAAAGACACGATGTCAAACATGACTGGCCATTTTGTCAGTTAGCTTGCTTGTTCAATATAGAGAATTGAGTGTCATTTGTGGTCATTTGTTTCTGTTGTTGCGCTGATCAGAAGTTTGCTGATATATTTAAACAATGAACCAATGGGAAACATATGGCTAAATCTAAATCTCATAAAACCAAACCCATCCTATAGTGAGTTCCAAATTTTCAAATAAGCATGTCCCATGGTATGATAGTGGCTGGCCTTGATTACATGCTCTATCGAAGCTAACATCGATAATTGTTCTCAGATCCACCCTTCCCATGTTTATATTTCTGTATCTAATTTTATTAGGTTGGACAGTAAAATAAATTGTCTATCAAGATTCAAGATAGATAAATTTTGCGGTCATATTTTGTCAAAATTGATGTGAATCATGTGATCATGCATAGTATAAATTTTTAGCATAAGTTGACTAGGTCAAAAAGGCACATCAAGGATTCAAGATGCATCCACCTTCTAGCTTTGTTTTAAAGGCATCATCAGAAGCTTGTGAATATTTCTAGGATATAGATCATTATAGCATTTGCCAGTATCCTATTGTGTGTGGTTACTAATCTGAAGCTTACGTTTGTCTTGATAATGTGAATATGTCAAGTTACCCTTTCCAGAGGAATGTCTATATGCTGATCCCGACCGCAAGGTAATACACGTATTATCTTAGCTGTTCTCAGTTGCCGAGTTATTTTTCTTCAATGATCTTACAATCTAAGACTTTTATTTCAGGCATATGATGTTTTGGACTTGTACCATGGTGTTGGTCGTACACTCTTCAGTCCTGCTCTCGTAGGTTCCTTTCCCTTTATTAGTCAAAGAATCATTTTGAGGAGAATATGGTTATATCATAGTCACGCTTTTTAACCTGATTTTTATGCGACAGACTCAGGCATTTTCAGGATTCAAGGATGTGCCGAAAAACTATACTATCAAAGCCAGCCCAGATGATCTAAGTAGTATATTCCAACAGGTTAGCTTTGTTTTGACCAATCAGAAGCACACTTTTACTCCTATGCTCTTGAATCTCACTCCATGATCTTTATATTGTAATGTTGATGCCCGCCTTCTGGTTTCATTAGGGAGGAATGTTTGTCTTCAAAGGAAAGCAATTACTGTATGCTCGGAAAGATGAACGGGCGGGTGATCATGCCCCGTTAGATGATATACTTGACGTGTGCTGCAAAGCTCCCGTAGCATGAAGTAAACTAAACCACATATCAATGTCCTTTTCATGTCAACTCCAGTAAGTGTTCACCCAAAACTTCAGTCTTTTATTGGATTTAGTTAGACTCTAAGTAAACATAATTCTAGTTCTATGATGCCAATAACCTATAGATCCGCATATATCTGTATCTATATCTATGTAGCTTTGGAAGATATAACATTTGCACGATGGTGATGATGATGTGCATCACGTAAATTGTTGGGAACAAATAAAGAGTACTTAATATATGAAAATGATCAAATTGTTTGCTTTGGCAGTGACAATATTTGTCTCACAAATTTGTAACATGCTTCAATTAGTAGGCACAGGATAGAAAAGCCGATATTGATTGAAGATGGATTTTACACAATGGTGTGGGTATGATACCAAGAGAAATAAAATGATCAATTGGGGAAAATTCCTTTGGGGACGATGACATCCCCAATGTTGTTGTGCCATGGGTCAGCCAAGTGAGTAGCCAAGTTCTCCAATGGTCCGGTCCCCGGGTAAGCCGATTGTTGCACGCAGAACCCGACAAAAGCCAACAATGCGAGCCTGCCATTCTTGATCTCTTTGACCTTGTACTCCTCGAACTTCTTGGGGTCCTTGGAGTACCCGAGAGGGTCAAAAGCACCGCCCGGGTACTTCTTCTTCTCGGGGTTCTTCTCCATGCTGCGTTGGTGCTCGACGAAGGCTATGGCTATGAACTCAATGGCCAAAATGGTTGGTAGGGTACCCCAAGGAACTGGGTTGCCCAAGTAGGTGGCTTGACCTCCGGGAACAGCAGCCCATTCTTGGGCCTTCACCCAGTTTCCAAGACCTAGTGCCTCTGGTACCAATATCCCTGGAACAGCCAGCATTGCCCATCTGCAGTGAATCAGTTCTGATTCCTTGAATCTCTCCAAGTTCTCCGGAACTTCTCCCAGCCCGAGCGGGTCAAACCCAAAGTCCCTGAATCCATACAAAAACACGTTAGCCAAATGGCGGAGCCAGGGGCGGTAGGCAAGAGCCCACCCTAGCTTGATAAATAACAAGAGTAAAAAATAGTTGAACTGATATTGATGCTCCGTGCAGTAGTGAGTGGGTTAGTGTCTTTACCCGGGAGCTGATCCGTCGAGGTAAGATGGGCGGGGCTGGCCGGGCATCCACTCGGCGGACATGGAAAAGCGGCCGCCATTGGTGGTGGTTCTAGCAAGTGGCATGGGACTCAAGAACCTTGACCTAGAGGAAGAGAGGGCCGCCGGTGATCGGAAGGCCGGGATGCCGCAACTCATCAACGTTTTGGTGGCCATTCTCGGAGCCTGAGGTGATTTGAGAATGGAAGAAGGAGAAGAAGAGGAGGAGAAAATAGTTGGGATGGTTGTGAAGGAAGAAGGAGAAATGGGGTTGAATTTGTAGTGGATATGCAAATCTAATTGTTGATTCTTATTGGCTATAGTTGCTGGGTTGTGTGTTGTTATTGGGCCACGTGTCACTGGTCAATCCATTTGGGTGTCCACGTGGAATATCCGCATTTTTTTTGTGGTGGAGGATTGTCTAATATTTAATGTGGACATGTCTTGTTTATTTGTGTTGGTGAAAGCCAAGTAGATAGATTATTTGGGTATATCATTGGCTGATAGCTATACTTGTTGATTTCTTTCTCATCCTTTAGCTATGTTTCTGATCTTAAAGAACACTGAATTAAATTGTTTCAGGATAAATAATCAATGAATATTTATGTCAACAATTTTAATCCAACTGACATATAAAGATGACAATTTATGCATAAAAACATTATAGTAACTTTGAGTAACTCAGAGCACAAAAACACAAAACAAAAATTAACGGGTAAAAGTATAGTTCTTAAGGAGCCTATGACGACCTTTTTCAAAATATTGGCACCCGAAATCAGATCTATATTGCTTCTTTTCGAGTGAACAGCTTAGTCTTGAATCTGTGGGCATCTGAAACCAAATTCGATTCTTTTTCAGGAACAAACAAAACTCGATCCAAAACCTGAATGACCAGCTCTATTATCTACTACTTATGTATAAGTATCATCCAAAATCAAAATTAGAGCTTGTGGCTAATAACTGTGTGTGAGACTACAGAAGAGAGACCGGAGATAGTGGGCCTTTATGGGCCTGGCCCAAATCGGAGTACCTGCGGGCCAGGCCCGGATATTCCACAGGCTGGCCACGACGACGTCGTTCTCTCCGCACGTTACGGAATATTGTCGCGCCACACAAAATGAATGACTTTCTATTTTTATAATATTACAGTTGGATGATACTTCAACGTTCTGCAACTGCCACCACACTTGCTGGTTCAGTACAGTTCTTGGGTAGGGTTTCGGCGAAACCAAATCGGAACCGCCATGGCCGCTACTCACTCCTTGCAGCTCCCAAAGCTTCTCTTCTCTTCCTCTCCGCCATCTGGGCCTCGATTCTCCTCCGTTCTCTCGCCTCTCAAGTCTCATTCCCACTCCACACCTACCATTTCTTCCTCAATTTCAGTAAAAAATAGCTTCGGTTCTCGTTTTGTTGCAAGGGCTTTGGTTGCTGATTATGGTCCCAGCATCGGCGAGATGCTCGGCGAGGTCAGCATCTTCACGGCCGGCGGCGATCCCGCCCTGTTCAAGGACCTGTGGGACCAGGAAGAGGTTTGTTTCTGTATTTATCTTTTGTTTTGTAATTCAAGCTACTTTGGATGGCTGATTGAAGAAATAAAGTGGTGGTTTCTGGTTAATATTAAGTTTTTCGGTAGTGAATATTTCTGTTGTTCATGATATGGTAACATGTCTATTATGCAAATTATATGAAGGATTCATAAGCGATTTCAATATTATGTACTGAATCACATGAATTTGCATTGCTTGGTCATCATTGGGAACCATTGAACTAATTCTCTTGATTCCAGGGGATTGCTGTTGTCGCACTTCTGAGGCACTTTGGTTGCCCATGCTGGTAAGTTTTCTCCTGAGCCAGTAATTGATGATTTTTTGGGTCCGAAAACATGGATTTTGTCTTAACTTTTCACTTTGTTTGCCTCCTTTTGTTATGGTATTTTGAAGTTGGGAACTTGCTTCCTTTCTTAAAGAAACAAAGTCAAGATTCGATGCAGCTGGGGTTAAGCTTATTGCAGTTGGTGTTGGTGCTCCAAATAAGGCTCGTATCCTTGCAGAACGGGTATGTTGCTTAAATTTTCTAAAATCTTCAATGAGGCAAATAGTTTATGTTTTCTACAGATTAAATGGAAGACTTTGTTGTCTACAGTCTTTATTAGGTAAAAATAATGTAAATGGAAATGATAGTGTAGAATGTTCTGTGTATAGACTTTTGTAACGAGGCTTGCACATTTATGATACAGAGTGATTTTAATTAGAAGGCAGAGATATAAAGAAGAAACTATGATACAATATGTCTCATTTAATAGTTGGAGAGCTGAAGCCCAAAATAGAAGGGAATAAAAGAAATTTCATAGAATTCTTGTCACTGCATATCCGTCATCCGCATCCCTACTTGAAACTTTTGATCCCGACTATTCAACAGTTGGATTGGGTTCTGTTATTATGCTTTAAAGAATCATAATTTATCTGATACATTAAAAAAATGGAGCAATGGTATTACATGGCTAAATTTCATCAAGTGCAAAGCATCAAAGTTTCAAATAAGCATGTCACATGACAGATAGTGGCCGGTCTTACTTGATTACATGCTTTCCTGGCAGAGAACAAATGTTGAAAGCTACCTTCGATAATTGTTCATACACCCACCCTTCCTGTGTCATTCTTTGAGTATCTAATCTTGTTTAAGTGGACGAAGTTTAATAAATGATGGATAACTAACAGAACTGGAAAGTTGATAGAATTTAAAATCAAGATACTCAATTGGAATAATGTGATCTTAATAAAATTATGTTGAGTGCTAATATGTTTGGCAGTTTGAGTTTTCAAATTATCGTCACAAGCTGTATGACTGATTAACTGACCTGCTTTACTCACTGAAAAAGTTATAATGTCCTATCACATATTGTTACTGCATACCATTTTCGGATATATGGGGCTGACGTTTGTCTCTGTGATCTCAATATATCAAGCTACCATTCCCAGAGGATTGCCTATACGCCGATCCTGACCGAAAGGTACTCCATGTTCTCATCTTAGCTGCCTTCGGTTGCTAAATTCTTTTTCTTCAATGACTGTAAAATCTGAGAGCTACTTCTTTATTTCAGGCATACGATGTTTTGGGCTTATACTATGGTCTTGGCCGCACATTCTTCAACCCTGCTAGTGTATGCTCCTTTTACATTCATTCTAAGTATTATTATTCTGAGGAGCTTTTGAACCTGAGTTTTAATGCAATAGGCTAAGGTGCTCTCAAGATTTGAGGCTCTGCAGAAAGCGGTAAAGAACTATACTATCGAAGCCACCCCAGATGATAGAAGTGGCGTATTGCAACAGGTTAGATTAGTTTTCACAATCAACGTCACATATTTAATCCGATCTACATACCTCGATAATCAATACCTGCCTTCTGGTTTCATCAGGGTGGAATGTTCGTGTTCAAAGGGAAGCAATTACTATATGCACGAAAAGACGAAGGTACAGGCGATCATGCCCCTCTGGACGACATCTTAAACGTTTGCTGCAAAGTTCCCGCTACATGAAGTGAACTGCAAATCTACGCTGCAAATGCTCGAACAAAAGCCCGATTCATGTTTGCTCCGGCGAGTGTCTACCTGACAATATTTAGTCCTTATTCAGTGGTGGTAGATAAGACTTTGAGAAACATCTTTCTGGTTCTGTATATGATGCAAATAACCTAAAAATTTGCCTATACTTGTATCTGTGTAGCTTATGTAAAACATATGGGGATTGTTATATTATGTATACATTATTAGGAACAAAACAAAGTTGATGGATC
>JAYMTH010003419.1:0-10943 GCA_036897465.1 Pelargonium australe | reverse complement strand
TATAATACGCCCAAATTTAATTTTCTTTTTTCCTGGATGCAATTCTTAAGATATTTGACCATGTGTCTTATTTATCAGGTTGAACACTTTCCATCTTGCTGGGCGAGGTGAAATGAACGTCACTTTAGGAATTCCACGTCTGCAAGAGATCTTAATGACTGCTTCAAATGACATAAAGACTCCTATTATGACTTGCCCATTGCAAGAGGGGAGATCACAGTGAGTTGCTAACTATTTATTGTTTCTCTTTTGATTATGTTTTGCCATCTAATCTATTAAGATCTGAATCGGCTCCAATGAATGTTTCAACATACTGATACCTTGAGAAGTAAAAAACTAAGTGCTGGTCATGGAAGGTCTGAGTGTGAACATATAGAGGGTTGGCAGATTTTGTTTGTCTGTGCATAATGAGAAGTATGTTAATCACTAATGCCTTGAACTGATTCTCATTGTAAGTTAATTTAATTGTAACTTTTTAGTATGCCATTGTGAATATGAACTGGGCTTGAGGTTGTTTTCTGTACAATCATATTTGACAAAAATACAAAATTTGATCTGCCAGGTGTGTTTATAGGTCATTCATTTGTACTTTCATATAGTACTAGGCTTGCTAGTCAAGTTTAATGTCTGAGTCTTGTAAACATATCTGGAGTTTTTGGAATCCCAGGAACCTCCGTTTCAAAATTAGTGTCGTTTCATGGTCATTCACATATTAAGAAATCAAGTAAATGACCAAACTGACCTTATTTAATCATTCACTTTTCTTGTTGGATAACTAAATGTGAGTAATCATTAGCTAATTTGGAAATGGTGAAAGAGGGGCACAATTGGAAAGTATTGTGTATTTTTACGTTGAAATTGTAGAATGACACTTATTTTGAAACAACTTTTTTCCTTCTAGAATGACACTTATTTTGAAACGGAGTTAGTATTTGATTAGTCAACAATTCTAAATCTGAATCTTGTCCAGGCCCTGGATTATCAATATATGTCTCCAAGTTTCAGATTGAAATGTGAGGACTTAATTTGTGTTGTTCTTTCAAGAAGTCGCACAATTGAAATGTGTTATTCTGTATTTTATTATCATTGTTTTGATTAGTTTTTTTATATAATGGTCATACATTATTTGGTACAAAAGCCATAATTTTCCATTTCTAAAGGGGAAATGTGTCTGAAGGATAATGTGCACAAAGCGAATCTACACATTTTTCAGAAAGTAATTAAAGAAGAAAGCCAAGTCCAATGAAAAGTGAATTGTTTTTCTACCATTCATATACTGTTGAACATCTAATCACTGGGAATGGAATCTGGAAGTATTTGAGGAATTAATATCACCTTGAAATACATCTTGTTAGATTCAAGCATATCAAGAATAACTTTTCTTGGATAGATGATCAGCAATAATTTTCTGAGATGACAGTCCTTAGGATTTGGTAGGTTCATGCTGTGTTGGGCAAATCATTTTCTGGAAAGAAATAATGCTTTTCCCTCGAGGTGGTGCATTTAAAAAAAAAAATTGGTGTTTGACACTGTTGCCTATTTGATGACGTGTTCTTGAGGGTTAATGGGTCAGGTTGTAATATATGGCATATATTGCGGAGGCGAACTGATCAAAGAATGTTGAAGGTCACGAGTGGCTCGGGCATTAGAAATCTAGTTAGAATTTCAGTTCTTAGTTAGAATTTCATTTTATCTATGCATATTTCTTGGATGGTGAATAATTTTCTTTTCTTCCGTTTGCATGGCAGTTATTGAATATTGTTTTAGTTACCTCTTTCTCCATATATTTCTGAGATAGAAATCTATTTCAGCATTCTTGTGCACATATGTATGTATATCCTTTATTTGTAACTAATATTGAATAAGCCTTTATATTCACAATTTTTTTCCTGTCATGTTCAGGGAGGATGCTACACGTCTTGCTGGGGAGTTGAGGAAGATATCTATAGCAGACTTAGTTGATACCATGGAGGTGTCAGTTGTGCCATTTGCTGTTCATAATCGCCAGATCTGCAGGATATATAAGCTTAAGATGAACCTCTCTGAACCTCACTTGGGTATCTCATTAGAGAAGTGTGAGGAAACTCTAAGTATTATGTTTTTAAGGGAGTTGGAGGATGCAATACAAAATAACATTACCTTGCTTTCCGGGATTAGTGGGATAAAAAATTTCACACCTGATTCTGCACCAAATGTCTCAAATGAGACAGACGAGGATAGTTCTCGTAACAGGTCGCAAGGTGGGGAAGAAGAAGAAGAAGATGATGGTGAGGAGGTGGAGGATCTCGATTTAGATGCACAAAAACGAAAACGACAAACTACTGATGAAATGGATTATGAGGATGGTTCTGAAGATGAAGGTGAGCCATCAGGTCAGTCTGAAAGCGAAATTGACGAGGCTGAGAATAAGGAGGACAGTGATGAGGATGACGTACTTAATGCTGGAGATAAAATTTCTGAAATACCATCTGAACCTCGCAGTCCTTCTAAGCCCAAGTCAAGGAGTGTAAAGACCAAATCAGATGTTAAAAAGAAAAGAGCAATAACCAAAAAGGATACTGATAGAGCAATCTTTGTGGAAGCCGAAGGACTGCGCTTCGAGGCCCATTTTAAATTCACTGATGAACCTCATATTTTACTGGCACAGGTACATAGGCATTCTCCCCCTTTTGTATGTTTTCATAATTAATTGAAATTTGATTATTTTGATTATTTTGGTGTGGCTCAGTCTACAATGATTCTTGCTGCTGTACGTCATGCCATTAAATTAATTGGGGTAATATCGGTAAGGGTGGGGGTTGTATTTTTTAATATGAGTTCCAGTTTGCTTTAAATTGGTTAGCTTGGTCGGAAGATGACAGCTTCAAGTGTTGATTATAGTCAATTGGAGGAAACAAAGAAACAGTATGTCAAGTAGAAAAGGCCTGCATGGACCTTACTAACAAAATAAGTGTTCTATAATGTTAGTTAAATGCAAAAAGAAGTGATTATAAATAGTTATATGCCGATCCATTTCTCTTGCTTGTGATGTGTTGCGGTTTTGTTTTTAATATGTAAAAGCCATATGTTTCTTTTCACTGCCCTAAGGTGGTTTTGGTCTCTTGCAGATTGCTCAGAGGGCAGCAAAGAAGGTGAATCTACAGAGTTCCGGAAAGGTTGATAACTGTGAGCCAACTAATTGCAAAGAAAGCCAGGTGATTTATCACGGGAAAGATCCGAAAAGAAGGGTCGCTATTGATCCCCAAAAATTAGAGCAACTTCCTGCATTGCAGACAACTGGAGTTGACTTCAATGCGTTGTGGAAATTGCAAGATGACCTCGATGTCAGGTATATATATTCCAACAGCATCCATGATATGTTGAATACATATGGTGTAGAAGCTGCCAGAGAAACCCTCATCAGAGAGATCAATCATGTTTTCAAATCCTATGGTATATTGGTTAACTATCGGCACCTATCCTTGATTGCCGATTTTATGACTCATGCGGGTGGGTATCGTCCAATGAGCAGACTTGGGGGCATAGCAGAGTCAGTATCGCCTTTCAGTAAAATGACTTTTGAGACCGCTTCCAAGTTTATAGTCGAAGCAGCATATCATGGTGGAATGGACAATTTGGAAACTCCATCTGCTAGAATATGTTTGGGGTTACCTGTAAAGATGGGTACCGGATGTTTCGACTTGATGCAGAAACTGGAAATTGATTAGGTGTCTAATTCGTTAACTGTGTTATGAGCATAGGTAGAGCCATTATTGTGCTCACCCTAAATTTTGTAAAAGACAAAATATTCATACACAAACCCTTTTTGCTCTGTTCTTCGCTGCTAGATCGTATGATCTGTATGTAATCTGACTTTGAAAATTTGAGTATATCCTTGATTGCCATTTGAACAGTGGACTTAGATGGTATCAAAACCAACATGTTAGTCACAGGTTACCATTCCCATTGAGCTGAAAAGGCAGGAGGAGACCGATACTAAAAGTCGCGGCTCAAAGTATGAAGGGAGAGTAACACTCATTCCGAGTTGCAAAACATAATCAATCATGTAAGGAGAGTTGGGGCACCCTAGGGTAAAAAAAGTGTGGAACCTCTCATCCCGGACAGAAAGTTAAGTCAATCATGCAAGGAGAGTTAGGGCATCCTAGGGTAAGAAAAGTGTGGAACCTCTCAACCCGGGGCAGAAAGCTTAGTAGACCATGTAAGGAGAGTCGGGGCACCCTAGGGTAAGAAAGGTGTAGAACCTCTCCGGGAGTTCCTAAGCCAAGCAATTGGGATTACTCCTGTTCTCTTTGAAAGCTTCAAGAGAAAGTTGCCTTGATATGGGCGGCTAGGGAACCGACCCAGCAGTCCATCCATCAGGTCAAGTGAGTAAAGATGCTCAGATCTCCTAAAAGGTCTCAAGTTTGAGTCTATTTGATACTGCACTAAAAAAAAAAAAAGGGTCAAAATATTATGCAATTATTAAGGAATATAATAGTGGGGGTGGCCTGGTAGAAGAGAGTAAAATTGCATCTACCCACCATTTGATTCCCTTGAGAGGAAAAAACACAAGAAGAGGTAGATGGTATGAAATGTAGGTGGGCCCAAAAATCGGCCCATTAAATTCAGAGGAGAAGCCCATTGATGATTTAGGAGAGAGAAGTGAGGTCATGTTTAGATATAAATAGTGAGTCTTTAACACAAAACAGTCCTTTGGCCTCCACAGAAACAGTGTGTGTCATCATTATATTCATTCATATGTATATACAAATACAAATAGAAGAAGCATGAACAGTTACTTTCCAGAACAGTACAGTTCCTTTTGTCAAAAATTAAATGTTCACATAGAAGAAGAAGAAGAAGAACTGGAACTGAAAATATAGGCGCAGAGCAGTGCAGTGCAGTGCAGTGTAAGAGATGGATGAGATCTAAAACATAGCTAATGTTGATTGTTAATTAGCAATAGCATGATGATGATGATGATGATGGTACAAGAACAAGAAAATATCTAAAACAAATTAAAAACCAGCTGGTACTTGAGTAGCTTCTCACTAAACAGAGTGATCAGAGTCTACAGTTGAAAAGCTATCCTTCATTTTGTCGACTTGTTTCTTTCCTTTTTGTGTACACACTCTACAGTACTGCACCACATCTACACCTTCCTTCTGTTCCTTTCATTCATTACTTCCTCTCTTCTCCTCACATTTACTATTATATCTTCTTGCTCTTGCCTTCTAGGTTTGAGTTTTTTTTCTTTTCTAAACCTTGTTTTGATTATTTTTTATGTTTGTAAGTCTGCTGATAAATGTATGGAAATCTACGGATAATTTTGTCCCTAAGAAAATTACAAATAAAACTAGAGTTGATAATTCGTGCGTGTATGCGTTAGAAGAATATTGTTTTGTGTTGCATGACCCAACATATACACGAAACGTTTAATACGATGTCTCAGTGGGCCGTGTGTACACGACATGATTAACAGGAACCTGACCCATCACATTCTGCGCAATAGAACCGACTCGTTTGACATGACACTATCCAACAGGTTTGACCCGTTATTAGGAATAATTTACAATTATATATACCCTTAATCAGTAGGCGTGTCAAGCGTGTCGGTCATGTCGGGCGTGTTACGGCATGACTAACTAACCGTGCGTAGAGGCCCAACACAAACACAACACGGTTAACTAATTGACGTGTTCGGTTCTCCAACACAAATACCACGCGATTACAAATCCAAACACGCTAATTTTGTGTCATGTTCGTGTATGTCGTATTACGGTACAAATTGCAAGCTCCAAGTAAAGCACATGTGCTAATTAGTGCTGATTTAGTGGTCAATCCTCTTCTCTTTTTTATCCCCCTTACTACTAGGTCATTTAGCAATTGCAATTACAGTGGTAAATGTCAAAGGAAGGTTGGTGTTAAGTTGATTTTGGAAATCTCAAAACAAAGACAACAACAAGTATATGGAAATTGGTATTAGTCACTGCTTGCAATGAAACTTGAACTTTAATTAGCAGCTTACTCATGCTGTTTTGGGAACATCAAATCTAGCTAGAGGAGATGGAAATGGACACAAACTCTCTTTTTGCTACTTAATTGTCTCTCTGCATCATTTTCTTCATTTTAACCATGCTACCTACAACTTAATTTCTTGCATGTTATTATCCATTAGTATATTTAATAGTAAATATCCTCAGTTAATTACAGTAATGCATTGTGTTATTGCATGGTTAAAGATGCAAAATATATATTGTGTTTCCCATAATTCCCATGTTTCCTCAATCCTTGCTTCTTGTGTTCCAAAACCTCATGAATTATAAATATATTTTATTAAACTTATTGTACCTTTGTTTTTGGTGTGGTGCTAGCTACAAATCATATAATTGATAAAATAATGAAGTAGGACCAGTTCAAATAGAGACCACATCAATCTACTGGTGGTCCAGAGGGAAAGATCCAATTCTAATGCATCAGATATATTTGTCTCCTTGATATATAGCATATTTGCACACTATTATATATATATATACACATTGACTTCATTCCCAAGCTATGAACACTCCATGAACTGTCACAAAGAGAGGCCCAGAAATATGAGGATTTTGGTTAGGTTTTGGCCATGGCTTGCTCTTAAAAACCAAGTGACACAACAGGGTCCCAGCACCATCAAAAACCCCACCAAGCCTCTCTCTCTCTCTCTCATGATATTACAATTTACAAGATGATGAGATCAATGAACAAGAAGAGAGAGTGTAGTGTGGTACATGTTGGTTGCTGCATGCTCTTCAATCCACCACTAACATGTTGCTCATATTTATTTTTCAGCTCTTAATTCTCTCCACAAGAACTGTAAGAAGATCTCTCTATGGAGCTACCAATTTTTGAGGTTTTGGTTCAATTCAATGTTGTAGTTGATCACTTCTTCACTCCCAACTACTATAGTACTACAACACACCTAAATAATTATAAGGTACGTGTTTTGCAGCTCACAATAAGTCTTTGTAAATTAGACCATTGTGCTTGTGCATGCCTCAGCAATATGTTATGTACCATATGTTTAATTAAAATGAGCAGACAATTCAATTTATTGCTGAAGCATGGTTGTGTTATAGCACATGAATGGATCATTTTTCACACATATTTGGTGATTACATAACAAATAGGAATTTAATGGATGAGTAAATAATATGAAGCCGATGCTTTACAATATTTGACTTAAATTCGAAAGATTAAACTGTTCTCAATTTAAGTTATGAGACCATAACGGCCATGTTACACTTTTCTTCACGTGCAAGCTGATCGATAAGAGAGAAGAACTCAAAACTCATGTGGATAAGCGGCCTTAATCAAGAGTATCGCTTAACACTATTTCTCACGATGTGGGATTCCTTGCTCACGTGGATAGGTGGACTTAAGTCGAAAATATTACTTAACACCCTCCTTCACATGTTAGGATGGATAAGAGAGATAATTGAAATCGGGTCTGGACGTGGAGAGATGCACTTAATTAATCAGGAGACAAGACAGACGGGTCATTAGACTCAAAGAGAACTGACACATATATCATATTAAACTTAACTCTTAACACAAAAGTTTAAACTGATCGGTGCATGGACGACCTAACTATTATTTCAGGTGGCGACTGACTTCACGTCATTTTGACGTCAGATTCCACAAGTGCAGGCTGGATAAGAGAAACAATTAAACTCAAACCTCGTGACGCTGCCGACAAGTGAACTTAAGTCAGAAATATCACTTAACATACGAGTCAAATACATTATAATATTAATTGAGATGTATCTGACATCTATATGTGGGGATTTGCACTGTGGTTTATGAGTTAGCTTATTAGGCAGTTTGTTTGATATATGCTTGCAGCAAGCCGACCAGTGTGCACCAGTGTGTCTCTGTGGGAGAGGACCCATGAAAATGCTGGGAACAAATTAATAGAAATATTGGTCATCACCCTTTTATCTTCTCTGTCCTCTTCCCTCTTGTTTGTTTTGGATCATCATCATCTAGATTTTTTTTTAGAAAAACAAAAAAAATGTCTGTTGTATTGTATTGGGTCATTGGGTCTATGAAAATGCAACACACATTCTTTTGTGACAAAATGTTTTATAATTATAGATTGTGGAGACAGACAGCTACTATATATCTTCCAAATGAAAAATATCACCTTGATCTCCATTGTTGGCCTGAAATGAAGCTCAAGCTGATCAGCTATAAATATATATATATAGCTCCAAATATTAATAATATTAAACAAATTTACTTGTTTGATTTTGAATATATAATAAAAACAAAGTGAAGCAAGGGATCAGAGAGACCCCATACCAGCTACAATGATAGCAGCAAATGCAGAAAACAACATGCAAGTGATGGGTGCAATATGTATGGTGATGGTGACCTCAAATATGGAGATATCCATCTTGTAAATAGCAACACTACTTCACTCCCAATTTATTATTGTTTCTAATTTAAAACATAGGACTGTTACAGATATTTTCCAGCTTTATACATCTTATATTACTATTCATAACATTATATTGTTTTGTTTCCATTCAACAAATTTAATAGGAGATATATTAATTATTCCCAACATATTTTAGGGTATTAGTTTCTCAAATCTATGTATTTTTATATATCTTCATTGACCAGTTGTACAATACTTTTGAGGATGAGCTAATTCTGAGTGTCACAATGTATTCGTATTATGTATAATCATGAAAAGAAATAAGGGCACAAATAAATGCATAAATAAACTTATAACGGTTTAGAAGTAGCTAAAAATAACTTTTGAATTCTTGACCATTTATTTGTTCACCTTTTTTTTGTTGTTGAAAGAATTTAATTGTTAGCTTGATTGCTTCTTTCTCTCACACACACACATATATATATGATTGTACAAATAAATGTATAAACGAATCCAATAATGGTTAAAACTTAAAGTTACTTTTCAATTATACAACATTTTTTTTTTGAAGGGATTCAATTAAACAACATCTTACTAATATGATTGAGCATTTATTTGTTCACTTAACTTTTCGTTGTATATATGTATTGTAATTTTGAAATGTGACCTTTCTCTGTTTATTTAGAATTTACTTAATGAAAAACATGATAGAACTTTTAAGGGTGTGGTACCAACTGGGATTTGAGCATAATTTTGTCTTCATCATAAGAGTTTTTAGGGTACTTTTCCTTTTGTGTTGGTGGGGGATGCATGGAGTTAAGGGTAGGAGAGGGGTCTTAATTGTCTTTGTACATGGAAAGAATAATGTAGCTTGATAATTGTCTGTGCTTAATTAACGAGGATGGTGTATTTTGAAAGAAATATATCACTCCTTTTTTTTTTTCTAAAGATAAGTGTTCATTACTTTTGTATCACGGTGATCAAGTTAAAATGATACTAAAACTTATTATAAAAATATTATTGACAATTCATGCATTACCAACTTTTCTTAAAACAATCTTGATATTCATTTTAAGAATTAACTTCAAGTGAAAAAGAATACTCATATATTTAAAATGAGTATTTGTCTCAAAATTTTCACGATTATTTCTCACATAAAATAATGTGGCAATCTACGTGATATACATATTTTTAATTCAAAATTATGTTTAAACAAATAGCAATTCGATATATATGACGGCGTCCCTTGCCAATGAACTTTTATTATTTTATAGAAATAATTTTGTTCAAATATTTAGATTATGAATAACAATTACAAAATATCCAATATAATTTATGAAATTTTGCAATTTTATCTTTTTCTTCTCATTTTACCAATTACAAAAATATTGTTACCATAATAAAAGAGGAAGCAAGATAATTTATATGTTATGTCGTTTTACTTTATAAGATCGACCAAATAGATAATTAGGTTGACTTATTGTAGGTAGATCATTTTTTTGTGTGAATACCTTTTGAACTTTCTTTTGAACATAAATTTACCAAACAAATTATTTATTCTCTACGTACATTTTACATCATGTACTCAACTACCTTTATAGACAATTTACCTTTACAAACATTTGATAAAGATGAACCAAACAAACCCTAGTTGTCTTCTATACAATGACAAAATAACTATGTGCCATTGATTAAGTGCATATCTCTTGACCTACAAATTTATATCCTTATAATTTTCGTATAGAATTAACAATTTTAAGCTATGTTTTAAGTCTAGATTTGTCAAAAAAAAAAAAGAAAAAAAAAAAGAAGTCTAGACATGGTGTAGTAAGCTATATTCTACACATTAAAATTTTGTGTATATATATGCATACGGTTAATATTTTATTTTATCATATATATATGATAAAGTTCTCAACGTTTTGACATAGATTAGTATAAACAAGTGCAATGAGCACACAAGAAAAATTGTTAATTTTTTTTTATACACGTGTGATAAAAATGTTAAAAAGTAAAAATCAATTGCACAAAAATACAACAAATAATATAATTACAAATTTACAATAAGCTGAATACATACAAAAATAATTAAAAGAATATTAACAAAGTGTATGAAAAAAAAAACTTATAGAAGAATAATAAAATTCGTCGTTTGCAAGCAATGAAAAAATTTCATGACCAGTATAATTTATGCACTTAAAAGTCCCCTTAATTAGAACATGAATATACACCTTTTGGCAATACATAGGTATGAGACTATGATTACATGAACTAATAAGAATTGCCCCCATTTCACACAACAAAATAAAAGGAAAATACATATGTGAAAGATATTTATTTTATCACTTTTATATGTAATTTGTTGATTTTGTTTTTAGTATTTCTTTCTCTCCCACAAAATACCTTTACATACACATATATATGTACTACTTTGTTGCAATCACTAATCACCACCACTCTCCACCATTCACACACACCCTTCCGTTCAACTCTCTGTCTCTCTCTCTCTCTCTCTCGCTCTCTCTCTATTTATCTCCATACC
>JAYMTH010003418.1:0-10943 GCA_036897465.1 Pelargonium australe | reverse complement strand
TCTGACTTGTTTGATCTTTTTTATGAACTGAGTATATATTGTGAGCTTAACTGTTTCTGGAACCCACTCTGGGTCTGTACTCTGTATCTGATGATTTGTTAGTTGATTTTTTTTCCCCGAATAATTTATGCAATTTTTCTTAATTTCATCGATGATTTGCTTTTGGTGATGGTGAGTTGGTGGTTCTATTTATAGAATTTTATTTATTTTACTGTAGTCTTTGAGTATTTTTTTTTTCCGTATTTGCTTGATCGGTTCTGTTTATTTATTTTTTATTATATACATTGGATGAATTATGGATTATAGATTTTCCGCATATTTGCTTGTTCTTTTTATAATTTTTATTTTACTAGAACCACTGGAGAATTTGTAGATTTTTCCCTCTCATATTTGCTTGGTGGGCTTTGATATTTTTTAATATTACTGGAATCAGAGAGAATTTATAGGATTTTTTTCCCTTCACATTTTCTTGTTATGTTCTTCTTTATTTTATTTGAATTTACTGGAATCTTTGAATTTATTGATTATTTGTTCATATTTGCTTGATGGTTTCTGTATTTTAATATTTCAGAATTTTTTCATGGGTTTTGTTTGTTTTTTTGATGTGTTGGTATCAGTGTTTAATTTATAGAGACTAGAGAACATGTTTCTTAATGGATTGTTGGTGTTTGGTACTATAGGCTGTGGTGAACAATTTGGAAGATGCTCACGAAATGATTGATACTGCAATATCCACTGCTCTGAAAGAAAGCAAGCCTGTGTACATCAGCATAAGCTGCAACTTGCCTGCAATTCCTCATCCTACATTCAGCATAGAGCCTGTTCCATTTTCACTTAGTCCCAAGTAATTTCTATGTTCCTTGATGATTTATTTGTTTAAATTATGATTTTTGTATTGTGTTTAGAAGCTACATGGTTGAGTAATCATTATGGTTCATCATTGCTATTTTTTGTTGTTTTGCTTTATAGATCGACTAGTCAAATGGGTTTAGAGTCTACATGATTCAATTATGGTTCATCATTGTTAATTTTTGTTGTTAATATTGTGGGTCAGTGGGTGTTGGGTTTAGAAGCTATATGATCGGATTATGGTTCATCGTTGTTAATTTTTGTTTCAACTAATCAATTGGGTTTAGAGGCTACATGATCGAGTATGGTTCATCATTGTTAATTTTTGTTGCAACTATGTGGGTTAAGAGTTTGCTTGATTGAATTATGATTCATCATTGTTGATTTTTGCTGTAACTCTTCATTGTTGATTTTTGCTGTAACTCTCTGGTTTTGTACCCAGATTGAGGGATCTATTGGGTTTACAGGCTAACATGATTGAATTATGGTTCATCATCATTAATTTTTCTTGTAACTATGTAGGTTTTGGGTTTAATGTTGACATTATTAAATTATGGTTGTTGTAACTATATGGGTTTTGCTCAACAAATCAATTGGGTTTAGAGCCTACATGATTGAATTAAGGTTCATCTTTGTTAATTTTTGTTGTAACTATGTGGGTTTTGCTTTACAGATTGAGTAATCCATTGGGTTTAAAGGCTGCAGTGGAAGCAGCTGCTGAGTTCTTAAACAAAGCTGTGAAGCCAGTTATGGTGGGTGGTCCAAAACTGAGAGTGGCTAAGGCATGCAAGTCCTTTGTGCAGTTAGCTGATGCTAGTGGTTACGCCCTCGCGGTGATGCCATCAGCAAAGGGTCTTGTGCCTGAGCACCATCCCCATTTCATCGGGACTTACTGGGGTGCTGTCAGCACCCCTTTCTGTGCTGAGATTGTGGAGTCTGCTGATGCTTACTTGTTCGCCGGACCCATATTCAATGACTACAGCTCTGTTGGGTACTCGCTTCTTCTCAAGAAGGAGAAGGCCATTATAGTGCAGCCTGACAGGGTTGTGGTCGGCAATGGGCCTGCGTTTGGTTGCGTTTTGATGAAGGATTTCCTGAGCGCACTCGCCAAGAGACTCAAGAGGAACACTACAGCTTTTGAGAACTATCAGAGGATTTATGTTCCTGAAGGGAAGCCTCTGAAGTCACTGCCTAAAGAGCCTCTGAGGGTGAATATCCTGTTCCAGCATATACAGAATATGCTGTCTGGTGAAACGGCTGTGATTGCTGAGACCGGGGACTCATGGTTCAACTGCCAGAAACTGAAATTGCCTCAAGGTTGCGGGTAAGTAACTGGTCAGGAATCATGATTATGTTGATGATATGTTTTTTGTTCTCTTTTTGACTAAGATTGTGAAACTGATTTTGTAGGTACGAGTTCCAAATGCAATATGGATCCATTGGCTGGTCGGTTGGTGCAACCCTTGGATATGCTCAGGCTGTGCCCGAGAAGCGGGTGATTGCTTGCATTGGTGACGGGAGCTTCCAGGTAATAACTAGTCCTTTTTTGTATGTTCAGTTGTATTTCAAAATGCGAGCTTGTTTGAAATTAACTTTAGATACACAATGATCAATTTGGATGCTATATCACTCATGATTATTGCCGTTTCCAAATCTCTCATTGAAAAAATGTGTGTGTGTGTGTGTTTTTTTTTTTTTTTTTTTTTTTTTTTTTTTTTTTTTTTTTTTTAAAACTGGGTGTTGCTTGATTCAACGTTCCAACCTTGAAGAAAAGTTATTTTTGTTCAATTTTTAGACAACATTGACCTGATTTTGAAGACATATCGATGATTATTTACGTCCATGAACTCTTATAGAAGATAATGTGATTAGTCGAACTGGGCATTGCTCAGTTCCGTGGTCCTTTTAGATGCTATACCATTCATGATTATTGTTATTCTTCAATTTCTCGTACAACAGAAAGGAAATTGATGAACTGGTTTTTGCTCAATACAGTGTTCCCAAAATATTCTCAAGTTCATAACATAATCCATTGTTTTTGGGTGCAGGTTACTGCTCAAGATGTTTCAACAATGCTGCGTTGCGGACAAAAGACCATCATCTTCCTGATAAACAATGGCGGATACACCATTGAAGTCGAGATCCACGATGGACCCTACAATGTGATCAAGAACTGGAACTACACTGGTTTGGTTGATGCAATTCACAATGGGGAAGGCAAATGCTGGACTACCAAAGTATGTACACAAACATGATTCTCTCATTTTATTTCTCTTAAGCTAATGTCCATATAGATGAAGCAATGCTATTTCTGAAACCATTTTCTTGAACTTATACTTGCAATACAACTCCTGAAACCGTTTTCCTAACCTCCTAGTTGCAATGCGATTGCTGAAACTGGTTTCCTGAACTTTTAGCTGCAGAGTAATTACCAAGACCATTTTCTTATACTTGATTGCAAAGCAGTTTCTGAAACGTTTACTTGAACTCTTGGCTGCAGTGCAATTCTTGAAACGTTTACTTTAACTTATAATTGCAACGCTGTTCTTGATTCTGTTTTCTTAAACTCTTAGCTGCATTGCAATGTATCTTCTTAAATCTTATGCTGCAATGGAATTCTTGTAACCGTTCACTTAAACCTTCTAGTTGCAATGCAAGTCATGAAACCGTTTTCTCGTACTTTAACCTCTTTACTTAAGCTTTTAGCTGCTGTGCAATTCCTGAAACCATCTTCTTGAACTTTTTGCTGCAGGTTTGGTGCGAGGAGGAGCTCATTGAAGCAATCGAAACAGCCACAGGCCCCAAAAAGGACTGCTTCTGCTTCATAGAAGTGATCGTGCACAAGGATGATACAAGCAAAGAGCTGCTTGAATGGGGCTCAAGAGTCTCTGCTGCCAACAGCCGCCCGCCCAATTCTCAGTGAAACTTGCTTTGTTTTGCTTAGATATTGTCACCTTTAGGTACATGATCGGTCTCTTTCATTTTCTTGTTGTTGCCTACAGAATTTTAAGGTTGTTTCTCAGGCGGTTTGATTGTTCAGCAAGAAGCAACAGCTGATTTCTGTGTATATATTTTCTGGATCATCTCTACTTAAATAGTTGAATTTTGACATTTGACATTTTTCCTGATCTTTGTTGGCATTTTATTTGTGGTTAATTATCTTTGATGCTGTAGTAAGGGTCTAATTGCGTGTTTGAGGTTATGGTTACGAGTGTTTGCCAAAACTGGTTTTGGGTCGGGTTCAGATTGTTGAACCCTACCCCAAGCCTGACCCAAAAGTGTTCAATTTCGGTTGGTTTCGTGTTTGAGTCTGATTTCAATTTTAAGGCATAAATCGTGCTGAGTTGTGTGGGTTTGCCCGATAAACCCAATCTGAAAGTTGGTTGGGTTGGGTTGGGTGGCCGCGAGTTCTATACCAAATTGCCAGCTCTAACCTCTGGTACAATCAACACAAAGCATGTCTATAAGATAGACGGTCAGCCTTATACAACATACAAATATATTACTCCGTACATGGTATAAATGTCATGTCGACACATATAAAGCTATTATATGGTATAAATGTTAGGTCGACTTATATCGAATTTGAGTCAATCATACTGTGTTATGATGATCGAATATGAGTTAATCATACTGTGTTATGATGAAGTAGGTTTGTAACGGTCAATCTAATCAAATGTAACAGTCGGCCTCATAAAGTTGATGTATTTGAAGCCGAACTAAACAAGTTATAAATTGTTTAAGATGGTGATTGATTAATTCGACTCGAACAGTGTCCATTCAAGTGGACCGGGTTGTTAGTTGAAAAAAGATACTTAACTGGTTTATTTTGGAGGGAAAAACGTTGGTTAATCACTAATCAGTTAACGAAGCTGAAGGCAATGAATTGCGTAAGCGTCGTCGTTTCGAAGGTTCTGCTGAAGACAACAATGGCCGTTCTTCGTCAGTTGACTCGTCCCGCGACCACGGAGGCGGTTTCTTCTGAGACTCATTGCTGGCGGCGAAACGATCAGCTCAGATGCTTCTCGAACCTTCCGATCCTGTAGGTTACTTTCAAGGTTCGTCCCAAATCACTCAACAAATGCCAATTCGTGTTCTTCGATCATTACTATAGTTTCAACATTTTCAATTCCAATTCCAAACATATAAGTTCCATTATGTACAGTGATGGATTCGGAATCTGAATCTGAATCTGAAGCACCGAGACATGGCCAATTGTGCGATGGAGACGATTGGTCAAAAGAGAAAGAAAGGGCACAATTGTAATAAACAACTAGCCAACAACATTATCAATGTTCTTAATTAATTGTTGACTTCTTCTTTTCATTCTTATGTTCAAAGTCGTCTCACTTCATTTGCTTCCTTTATTTCTAAATTCAGTTTCTTGTTTCTCCAATTTATTGAGCTTCAAATCTTGGACATTGAGTCAATTACTTGCTGGTGTGATTGATCTTGAGTGTACAGATTCCGATTCGTTCTACTTTTGTGCATATTATCAGGTTAGTATGGGTTTCAATCTTAAAATATTGGACTAGTGTTTTTTTACATGTATTGTATAGACTAAAATCACAATTTATGTTCCTAAGTTGAAGTCTAAATTGGTAGAGTTTGTGATTTGGCTTCTAATTTGTAGAATATTTAGTATGTATATCTGATTATTTGCAGTTTCTTGTTTCTGTGGTGAATTATTGCTTTCAATTAGCTACTTAGCTCTATGGAGTGTTTGGGCCAATTGTGTACCATTGTACCTTGCCTGTGGGATTGCGCTGCCAAGCATTTAGCTTATATTACGGGTCTTGAACGCAACCTCAACTCTCTGAAGACTGATATGGTTGTACTCAAGAACATCAGCGACGATGTCAAGAACAAAGTTAGAGAAGCTGAGGAACAACAGAGGAGGCCTAAGAACGAAGTCAATGGTTGGCTGCGCAGTGTGGAAGCGATGGAAATGAAAGTGAATCCTATTCTGCAGAAGGGTACTCAAGAAGTTGAAAATAAATGTGTGGGGAGTTGTCCCAAAAACTGTTGGTCTAGCTACAAGTTGGGCAAGAAGATGTTCAAGATGATTCCTGAAGTACAAGGACTAGTAGGGAATGGGCGTTTTGATGATGTGGCTGATGACAATTTGGTCGCTGCTCGAGTGGATGAGCTGCCTATGGAGGGTCCCGTGGTGGGATTTGAATCAAAGTTTGATGAAGTATGGCAGTCTATTCAAGAAAACGACTCTTCAATAATTGGGTTAGTTGGAATGGGGGGAGTAGGCAAGACTACCCTCTTGAAGCAAATTAACAACGAGTTCTCAAAGACCATGCACGGGTTTGATTTGGTCATTTGGATTGTGGTCTCCAAATCTGCAGATTTGGGGAGACTACAAGATGTCATTCGGAACAAAATAAACATCCCAAACCACTCGTGGGAGAATAAAAGTGGTGATGAGAGAGCTACTCTTATATACAACAAGCTTAAACATAAGAAGTTTGTTGTGCTACTAGACGATCTTTGGGATAAACTTAAACTCTCGGAAGTAGGGATTCCTATTCCTCAACGAGGTACGGACAACATGTCAAGAGTTGTGTTTACTACTCGATCTGAAGAAGTTTGTGGATTTTTAGATGCTCACAAGATGATAAAAGTGGGTTGTTTGCTGCCAGATCAAGCCCTCGATTTATTCATATCCAAGGCAGGGAAAGATGTTCAAAAATCTTATCCACAAATGCAACAACTTGTCAAAGATGTTGCTAGTGAGTGTGCTGGTCTACCGCTTGCTCTCATTACAATCGGACGAGCCATGAGGGGTAAAACAAATCCTCAACAATGGAAGGACGCGAAGAGGACATTGGAAACGTATCCATTGACTTTTCCCAGTGTAGAGGTTGAGATATTTGGAAAATTGGAATTTAGCTACGACAGTTTGCCAACTCCAATGATTCAGAAATGTTTTGAATATTGTTCCGTATTTCCAGAGGATCATGAAATTCAAAATGAGGAACTCAGTAGGCTATGGATTGCCGAAAAAATAATAGATGAATATGATGACATGTATGGTGCCCTCATCCAAGGCCGGCTGATTATTGAAAGCTTGGTGCAAGCATGTTTGTTGGAAGTTGTTGAAGATGAAGTAGAGAGAGTTAAGATGCATGACATGATCCGCGACATGGCCTTATGGCTTGCTTGCGAACGCGGGGAGAAGAAAAACACGTTTTTGGTGGGAGATAGTCTGCCAGCAAGGACGCCACAATTGATGAATGTCGAAAAGGTATCGCTATGGAGAAGTGGCATTACTCCTCATTCATTGGGGAGGTTATCAATCAGTGCCAATCTCGTCACTCTCATTATTAGGAGGACTGCTCTAATGGTATTACCGTCAGAAATGTTTTTGTCTATGACTGCTCTAAAAGTCTTGGACTTGTCAAATAATGTAGAGTTAACTGAGATACCAGCCGAGATTGGTTGTTTGATTAATTTAGAGTATCTAAATATAGCTTATACACGTGTAAGAAGACTTCCGGTAGAGGTTGGGGGATTGAAGAAATTGAAATTTTTGCTGCTAAGTCCTGCAACAATAATTCATCCGGGAGTTATATCAAATCTTCTGTTGTTGCAAACATTTGAGCAAAAATTTGATATTTCTGATGATGATTATGTTGAAGATGAAGCTAAACTGAGACTGGGAGAAATGGAAAGAGAGATGTTAGGAGTGTTTGAAGGGTTGGAACACATATTGGAACTTTCTCTGATAATACGCGAGGCTGCATCTGTTCAGATATTGCTGGAAACCCCAAAGTTACAAAGCTGTACCAGACAGTTGAGTTTACACGATTGCAAATCCTTACCTGCAGTGCTTGATTTGTGCACAGACGGGAGATTAATGGAGCATCTGGACAAGCTTTATTTGAAGTGCTGTGACCTGTCAGCAATAAAATTCGGGTCTTCATCTTCTTCCATTGGCAATCTCCGACATGTTTCGATTTCTGACTGTAATCAGATACGAAATGTGAGCTCCCTCGTCTATATTCCAACACTCTGCACTCTTTACGTGAGTTATTGCGAGTCTATGGAAGAGTTGATTGGTGATAATTTTGACATCACATTATTGGTACCATTATTCTCCTCTCTCACATTTCTTACTTTGTACGGGCTACCGGAGCTAAGGAGCATATGTCCACAAAGTGCATTGCCCTTTAAATCCCTTCAAGAGATGACCGTAAGTGGATGCGAGAAGCTGAAAAAACTGCCATTCGATTTAAACACTGCAAAGACAACTCCTCCAAAATTCAAGATTCAAGGGCAGCAAAACTGGTGGGATAATATATTGGAATGGGACGACCAAGAAACCAAGGATGCTTTCACTCCCAGATTGCAACCACTCTGGGTACGTACTCTTGCAAATTGCAATAACTATATGCATATATTTCCATCTATTTAGTTTCCGGATTTGTGTAATGTCAGTTAACCCAATCACCGATTTTGGTTTTCTGTAGGAAATATGAATTTCCAATTGATATTCGGATTCAGAAAAACCCAGTTTGCGAGCTGAGCTCTCCAGTGCTGAAATGAAAATGTCAAGTCTTCTACTTGCCATCATTCCATTCTATATTCTTCATCAACTATGTTTGGTTGTTGTTGTTGTGAATATTATTGTTGGAGCATTTTCTAGCTTAGTTTTCAGGTTTATGTAATGTAATCTACTTCTGTTGATTCATTCATATATATGGTTTTATTAATTGTTATCAAATCATTTGATCTCTTCAGCTTTACACTTCAAATGTTAAAGAAGTTTTATATGAATGCATTTCATGTCAAGTACTAGTCTTTTACTGTAAATGGACTCACCAAGAAGAAACTGAATGTGCCGATTTCTTGGATATTTGTTGAAGTTATAGGAGGCCCTGTGGTGGGTTGTGGTCTCAAAACCAGCTAATTTAGGGAGAATTCAATATACAGTCCGAACCAAATTGAACATTCCCGATCGCTTGTGGGACGAAGGCAGAGCTATTTCGATATTCCAGAAGCTCGTACAGAAGAAGTTCATGGTGTTTTTAGATGACTTGTGAGAGAGACTTGAACTCTCAAAAGGCGAACAACACGTCCAAAGTTGTATTTACCACTCGTTCCGAAGAAGTTTGTTGGTTTTTAGATGCTCACAAGATCATAAAGCCTTGGATTTGTTCATATCCAATGGTGGGGGCAGATGTTGTAAAATCTCGTCCAGAGATGAAAGAACCTGTGAAAAAAGGTTGCTAGCGAGTGCGATGGTTTACCCTTAGCTCATGTTATGATCTGACGAGCCATGAGAGGAAAAACAGATGCCCGACAATGGATGGATACAATGAAGACATTGATGACGTATTCCATCGGTTTTTCCCGGTGCGAAGGGTGTGATATTTTCAAAATTGGTATTTAGTTATGAAAACTTGTCAAGTCGAACAATTCAGAAATGTTTTGAATATTGTTCTATCTTTCTGGAGGACCGTGAAATTGGTATTTCGTTATTGCTCTCTTTTCTCACATTTCTTTGTTTGATTGAACATGATGAATTTCTTTGTTTCATTTTAAGTACTGTAACTAACCAATCTCATATTTAATGAAATTCTTCTAAATAATTAATTCATAATCTCTTTAAGTATGAAAAAACAACAATTAGTTTGAACCATATGGACTAGAAATCTCACAATCTATGTGTGTGTATATGCAGTTCACTTCATTGCTATCAGATCATTGACTGTTCAAATTACTATATGGAGAGAAACTTTCTTCTCAAGATCTCGACTCAGTTTTAGAGCAAAACATTTTAGTTAGCGCATGAGTGACCTGATCCGCAGAGCAAACTTCAAACAAATCCCGATTAAGAGATCAAAATGGTTATTATTATGTTCCTTCAAACTGAACGTCGTAATCACTCGTTAAAAAAAATATATTTATCGTCAATCTAAACAAAATTGCGCTCATTTGAGATGAAAAGACCGATACATATTTTATTTCATTTTGAAAACAAGACAAATACATTTGAATAGTCTAAATTATATGTTTAATTTCTCATTTGAGAAATGAAATGTACTCAAAAAAATATTTATTTCATTTTGGAAACAAGACCAACACATTTTTCTTAGACCAAATATATATATATATATTCTTTATTTTTCCATCTCTTAAAGAAAAAAGAGAATTATGTATCTAAACCTATTATATTTTTGACTTAGCATAAGTCAGATCAATGAGATATTGTCACTTCATTAAAATCACTTGTACACACACAAATAAATTAGTGGGAGCGGAGCAAGCTGCCCGAATCCAAATTATATTAATAAAGTGTCAGTCCTTTATTATGGTAAAAACTAAATGGCTTAGATATCTTAATTTACATTTTACACAATTCAAGCCCATTAAGAGCATATTTGTTTCTATTTGTGGTGGAGATTATTGGGCCATGAAAGCCCACTTTTGTTTATTTTTCTCTTACCTGGATTAGGTTAGGCTTTTACAATTCAATGCCCACAAAAGCTTAAATTTACCGTTTGGCACCGAAAATGGAAATTCATCAAGAAGCAAGAAAAATCTACAGTACTCTCTTTTCCATTTCATTCTTCACTTTCTAATTTGATTGTAAAATACGCTTTGTTTGCTTTGATTTGGCTGTTGGGATCGCTTCAAGAGTTGGCGAAAATGGTGATTTCTTGGCCAATTAGGTGCCCAACTTTCGTTTGGGTTCAGATTTCAGGTAAAATTTACCGTTAAGTGTAGTGGGTATTGTGATTTAGCTCTGGATCTTTATTATAACTCAAAATTGTGATGAGCATGTTGGGAATGTAAAATTTTCTCTGCTAAAGAGTTAGTTTCTGAGACTCAGCTTTTGCTTGTTTTTTTCTGATCAATCCTCTCTCATTCTCTGCTTTCGCTTGCTTATTGCTGCTCATAGTCTAATCATTTACTAGCTACTTAGTTTCTGGCGTTGTTCTTAGACTATACTGATCATTTACTAGATGCTTGTTCATTTTAGTAATATTATCTAGGGTAAATTGTTACAGGACCCCTTGGACTTACCCGGATTTTGGATTTAGCCCTTATTTAGGGTTTTGCCTAGTTTTCAACCTTGG
>JAYMTH010003417.1:0-10945 GCA_036897465.1 Pelargonium australe | reverse complement strand
CTAGGGAAATCTTTTCCCTAGCTAAATTCTCTAGCTAAATTAAATTTGGCTAGGGAATTTTTTTCCCTAGCTAATTTTCCCTAACCTATCACAGATTTTCTAGTAGTGTATATACTAATTAACCGATTTCTTATTTACATATATTTGAAGTTTGAACAACAGAGAAAACATATTGCTTCGTCTGTGGAGTGTTTCATGGCCCAATACGGGGTCTCTGAAGAGGAAGCAGTAGGGGAGCTCCAGAAAATGGTGGAAAGTTCTTGGAAAGATGTAAATGAAGTGTGCTTGAGGCCTACCGAAGTTTCAATGCATATTCTGATGCACATGCTTAACCTTGCGCGGACTACGGAGGTTGTATACAAGTTTGACGATGGATACACAAATTCTCATAAGCATTTGAAAGATTACATCACATTGTTATTTGTTGATCCCATTTCAATTGAAGATTCAAAATAATTTGGTAGTTCCATCTCCAGCCTAGCTACAAGAGGCTGCATTAACTTATTGCTCTATTTTCATTGTAATGTCCTCCAATAACAATTGTGTGTCCTCAATAACTCATCTTTTATGGTGATCTAGCTACTATTGTTGATCATCATATATGTTGATCATATTGTATTTTACAAGCTATATGTACATATAAATAAATAAGAATCATTTGCAATTATGTTTATAAAGAAATATGAATTTTTTTTTTTTGGTAAACAGAAATATGAATTTTCGTTCATCTATTCCATTTGGATTTCTAGAAAAATCTTTTTGGTTAAACACCCGGTCAATCAGATATGTTGAAGTGGGTGATGTGTCCCACATACACTGAAAAAATACAAATGAAGTGACTACATATATAGTGCAAGTGAAACCTACTAATAGTGTTAACGTTTTAGTGATGAAAACTAAGCTATGATATGTAGCTTAATTATTGAAATCTAACAAGATATGCATGACCATTATATGCTACAAGCCGATTAATATAATTTAGTAAAAAAATGTTTTCATATTTTGAAGAAGAAAAACAAATTTTAAATTTTTGTATAATTTTTTATTAGAGTAAATGCTAGTTAAACCTAGATTGGCTCACTCGATTCAGGGTTAGTGGAGGCTCTCACTATCAAAGAGGCTTTCAGTTGGCTTCTTGAGAAGGGGTGGAAGCGAGTAATAGTGAAATCCGATGTGAGCTGTTGTTCAGGCTTTACAAGTCGGAGGGGAGAATTACTATGCATTGGGTCTAGTTTATGGTGACATTTATTGAGTTTACTTTTATTAGTAGAACCGCTAATAAAGTGACTCATTATATTGCTAGATCGTCTAATTCTATTTCAGGTCCGGTTGGATGGGCGGGTTCAGTTAACCCGATTCCTCTTGCTATTTTGTTAGCTTATGATTTGAATGCTTAATAAAGACCAAATAATGCTGGTCAAACCCGACCCGCTAGTTACCATGACCCATAAAAAAACCTCCCTTTCTTCCCTCTCAGTCTCATTTTCAGTACTCTCTAACTCTGCTTCGCCATTTTCACTCTGCAAATCACTCATCACAATACTCCGACACAAAAAAGAGATGGGCCCACCCAAGACCGTCCGAGCGATCTCTCAGGAGGCATTCGACGAGCTCGTCAGGGAAAACATGGAGGACCTCGACATGGATCCTACCGAGGCTCTCCAAGATGCCGTCCACACTCTCACCCTCCAGGGGGTCGATCTCTCCGGTACCCAATCTTCATCTTCTCGGCCCTCCAAACAGAACCCACTTCGCTAAAGTTAACATTAACCACTTGTGTTTCAGGTATTGTCACATCTCTTCCCGGGGAGGGTGGTGTTAGAGATAATCCAGTGATTCAGAGTTTGGATAGATTGAAGCAGTTCAATTCGGATTCCAAGGATCAAATTGAAGATAGAGATTTGGATGAGATGGTGGAGTTGCTTGATAGTCTTACTGAGTTATGTTGTCTTGAAGAATCTGGAAATGCTGCTATAGCTACCAAGAATGGTGGATTGGAATTGCTTTGTTCTGTCTGTTCTAAGATCTCGAAAGGCAGTGATCGGGTACTGGTTTCAGCTCTGAAAGCAATGGCACCACTTCTTTATGGTATGTTAAAAATGTTTTTGTTGTTGTTGTTGCATACTGTAGTTGGAGACTTGGTTGACTGTGGTTATTGGGGAAGTGAGCTTCAATAAAGATAGCTAAGATTGAAACGAAGTGTCCTTATTTTTGTTAAATCAGCAAAGATCATAAATAGTGCAAGATGAAATTGAGAAAATGTTAGGGTAGATGACAAGTGTGCACAATTACCAAACAAATATTTGTGGATGTGGAGTTTATTGTTGAAGATAATAAGTGACTATGTTTTTGTGCATAATTTTTTATAGCATTTCCCACTGCTTGGGTTGCACTTTGGAGTTGCAATTAGGAGAAGAAGAAAAAAAGGAGTGACGCTCATTGTGATTAAAATCTGGAAAATTGTGTTTGAAGTGGATAGTAAGAGCTTTACTCATTATGATATGAATTTGATGTGCATTAGCTATTGGCTTTAAAATTACTGATGAATTAGTATGTGAAGAGGTGATATCAGTTCTATGTAATGGATCATGTTAATTATTTATTTACATTCTTTTGTATCATGGTCGGTTTTTTCGAAGTATTGCATCAAATAAGTGTGTCCCAACTCCATGTCATTTGCAGATATTCAAAGTACGGAAATATTTCGGAGTAGTGCAGGACCGACTATTGTGATGGGTATCCTAAAGGATGGCAGTCAAAACATGGACATTCTGAATTCTGGTTTTGCCGTTGTTGCTGCAGCTGCAACTGGTAACGAGGTTCTCAAGCAGTCATTCATGGAGTTGAATATTGATGAGCTTATTATGCAAGTACTGACTATACAGAGTAAAGGAAGCATCCAAAGTTTGTATGATGCTATACGTATCATGTTAACACCTGATGATGATCGTGTCGTGGCTTCTCAAGTGAGTATTAAATTCTAAATGAAGATAAACATAACTAATTTATTTTGTGCATTTTTAGTGTTGCGCTGATATTCATATATGATTGTCAAAAAAATTATTTGGTTATCAAGAACTGCTAGTAAGAGAGAAGTGAAGCTTTGTGCAATTACTTTTTGAAGGCTAGTGTTGTTCTCAATACCTGGTTATGAAACCTAGACTTGCTTTTTACAATATTCTGTGCATCTGCTTGAGTTAACATGCCATATAATTCTTCATGGTAACTGTGTCAAAGTTGTCAACTTCAGGTGTATGGCTATGCACGAAGGTTTGCAAAAATTGGAATTGCTGTATCTATTGTTGAATCAATACGTAGAGGGCTCAGCCCAGCTGGATTAGTCTCAGCAAGCATTGCACTAAAGGCTGTTGCTGTCAATGTGAGTCCATCAAACCTGATGAATTAGGATTCATATTTTCCTGTTGGTAATTATTTGTTTTGAGAGTGCCACTTCAATAATGATAGACATACTGTTATCCTCCTGTAACTTGAAGACCACCCTTATATGGTTGTTAAACCATATAGAGGTGTAATTCTGGAGAATATCTGGATTATGATCTTACTGCTGGTACCCTTCAAAATTCAAATGCCGGCAACCTGGAATCTGAAGACAGTTGACATCATGATGTCATACTCTTGCCTAATGATTTTAATAAGTGTGATGTATTGTATGTAATACAGTTATTGACATGTTAAAACAATTATGCTGACTCTACGACTTCTGCAGGATGAAATATGTAAATCCATTGCAGAAAATGGTGGTATTAATGCAATTCTTCAATGCATTGATAATAGTGGTGAACAAGGTAACAAAACTGTGGCCAGAGCTTGTTGTTCTTTGCTAGCCAAGGTACGAACTGTAACTTATATTTAGATACACAATTGTTTCTGCTTAGAAATCTGTTAACAGTTTCAGCGTAGGAAATTGGTCCAAAGTGCGCTTGTGTTTCATTTTTACATTTTCTTTTAATCATGGCATGGATTTAAATGATCTCTTACAACTTAATTTTATGTTTTGTAAATTGGAGGTTGATGAGGGAAAATATCAAACTATTTTTTTAATGATTTCAGTTGAAAGTGTGTGTATTGAACTCTTTTCCTGCCAACCATTGATTAGCAGCTAGAGCATCAACTGTCTTTCAATAAAAGAATATACAACAGGACATTATCATTCATGAGACTGACACTGACATACGATGCCATATAAACCGTCTTTCATTGCATAAAGAGATAGATTGCTAAAAGTGTCTGCCAAAAATTCACTACCCTATATATAGTTTCATACTCAAACTCATGAGTTCAGACTTGGGGACTTATTTTTATTCACTTACCTTCAAGATGTGCTAGTTTACTTGCTTGCAGGACATTTTTAATCGCTAAGTTACCTTCAACATTGTTATGTATGTGTCCTGATGTTGAAAAAGCATTTCTTTCAGGATTCAGTGTCATTGCTGTCATAGCATTTATGCATTTTTTACATGGTTTTATTTGTTTCCCTTTAGCTGGCAGGAAGTGACGCAAATAAGAGTGCCATTGTAGAGCAACGTGGTATGGATAGGCTAATTACACTCGCAACCAGGTTTTCTGATGACCCTTCTGTGCTGCAAGAGGTAAGTGGTATATAAGGCTTGGTAACCAATTTCGATTTGATGCAACATAGTTGATAACTATAATATGCGATTTGGTTGAATGGTTAATTTATGTTGCTTAATGAATTGATCTTATTATATCCAGGTTATGTCAATTATTTGTGTGCTCTGCTTGAGATCTCCTGACAATGCATCCCATGCCATTGAAGCTGGGGCTGGAGACTTTGCTATTCAGGCCATGGAGAAGTTCCCTGCTGCCCAGCTGTTGCAGAGGAACTCTTGTCTCATGATCCGCAATCTTGTTGCAAGGAACCCCGAAATCAGGCAAGTATTCTCAACCATATGATATCCTCTCTAGTTCAAAGCACCAATTGCTATTCGAAACCAACATTCTGTTCTTTTTCACTGAACAGAACAATTCTACTGAATAATGGCATCGAGAAGATTATAAGGAAGGCCAAGGAAAACCACGACAGCTGCAAAGAGGCTGCTACTGATGCGCTGAGAGACTTGGGGCTTGATAACTACAACTCGTAGATTTTTGTGTATTTTTTTGCTACTGTCCCTTTATAATCAGAACAAAGTGTTTCTGGTTTTGTTTCCCTTTTCTTTCCATGAAACCGAGTGTATCATAACTGTGTCAACTTCTCGAATTATGAAATTAGATGTGAAGAACAGCAATCCCTCATGAACTGGTGTGTTTTTTAATCGTTATGTTTCACAAAAAATGAGAAACAATTAGATGTGAAGAATAGCAATCCCTTGTGAACTGGTGAAGAATAGCAATCCCTCGTGAAGAATAGCAATCGTTATGTTTCATCCATGAAAAATGAGAAACAAAAACTGAAACCGAGTGTATCATAACTGTGTCAACTTCTTGAATTATGAAATTAGATGTGAAGAATAGCAATCCCTCTGTGAACTGTTTTTTTTTTTTTTTTTTTTTTGGCCCCGTTTCGTTATGTTTCATCCATACAAAATGAGAAACAAAAACCAAATTTCTAACTATAAACAAATTTGTAATGAAGTAGCAGACCAAATCAAAATTGTTATATGGATTGAAATTTCAAAAATCCAATGTGATCTAGTTTTCATTTCTCTAAACAGATGCTACTATCCTAATTAAACGCTGCAAAAAACTAAAAATTCAACTGGTTCGAGCCTCTCATTTGTATAGTTAGATGTAGTTGTATACTTCTTCTATATGGTGTGCATGATGATCCGGTGGTTGTGTCCCAAATAGAACCTGAGACGTAAAAATACCTATTAAAATGAATGGTATACAAGTGCCAATACTATCCATGGAAAAGGTCCAAATTTGGCAAATAAATCTGAATTCTTGTATCCATAATATTTTAAAAGGAATGGATATACCAGTTAAATTTCCAGTGCTACTTGAACATCTTCTGATAAGCCTTTTTCTCCAGCTCACGCCTGTTGTTAATCTGCAAAAATTAAGTTGCTTAAAATTTTAAACACAGTTGGCTCTAATATTTTGTCAGGCTATCTTTCATTTCCTAACTAACCTTCTTATTAGCAGCAGCAAGCTCCCTCTTTATTCCACCTGCAAAATACCAGATACCAAGTGAAAAATATCACCAAGATTAAACCGACAACTAATGAACATCTAAAACTCCAATGACACATAAATATTGTATACAGTCAAGGTTCATAAAATGGAACTATTCAACATTTAAGGAATGTTTGGCATGGGTTGCGGTATGTTATGAACCAGATTTGCGGACCAATTTTGAAAACCAGCTTCCAATGAGAATAACCTCATCATCATTTCCACATTATCAGTTTTCAACCATTATTACTTACTATCATTTGGCTCCAACTCCAGTGCCTTCTTGAAGCTTTCAGCTGCAGCATTAACATCATTAAGTGCCATGTATGCCTGATAAGAAAGACCGTGATCATTATTAGAATTGTGAAAGTTTTACCAACGCAAGATAGATCATTTGGAAGCAGATGGTGAACCATCAACATAAACGGTGAATAATGAATATTAGTTATTGAATTTAAGAATATACGCATGAGAATAATAATTAATCTGAATTATCAAATGGCCGAAACACACATTTATCAAAATTAAACAGAAGAAAAAAAAACGACAAAGCTCAAATTTTACTAAAATGGAGGCCTCGGATATGGATTTTGGCAAAACCTTTACATAACAAATAACTAGCTTGGGCAAAGTATATCGAAATTCCTCAAACCTAATAGCGATAGTTTTTATTTTATTTAAATCATTAAACTAACCTGCCCTTGTCGAAACAAGGCTTTGGCATTATTGTATCCTTCACGTATAGCAAAGTCAGCATCAAATAATGCTCCATTTATATCCCCTAGTTTCAATTTACAAGCCTGCAGCAAGGATGCTTGTTAGAATGAAGCTGAATCATAAGAAAAGTGAAGCAGCCTGTGTACATAAATGCATTATCGTGAAGTAACCAGCCGCATTTCATAAGCTACCAGTTAAACTTAGTTATGAAAAATTAGATGCTAACTGACCCTAAAATCAAGCTAGACAATCTTTTAAGTTATTTTGTTCAATCTTAATGATACAAAAATTCAAAACACAAGAATTGGTGATTTCATGTCATAGCAAATTCACCCAATACTCTTATCAAAACACCACCAATTAAAACACTGTACTTGAAACATACTGAGCTGTTTGTGAATACTTGTGCTTTTGTCTTTCTCAAACACGAACTTCTCTCTGCAGGAACATAGAAATAAACAATAACAATGAACGAATCAGACGCATCCTACACACGGTGAAGAGTAATACACTAGTGAATAAGATAATAATATTTTAGAAATAATGATTGGAGATAGTTCACCTTCATCAATCCCCTGTTTCTCCCAACAAATGTCCAGATATCGTAAAGCCTTCCGATATTTTCTAATAGCCATCTTATAGTCTTGTTTCTGTAAACAATTAATATTTGTGAACTGATACTCGTGGAACACTTCTTATTAAATGTACCTACATTTCACAATTCGAAACAAGAAAATAGGAACATTAGGTATGAACTGATAACATTGTTCGTATTACCTTGAAATATTCATTTCCAAAACCCTTAGCAGAGTCTGCGGCACTTATCCACCAAGAGAGCTCATTAGGACTCTCGTCAAGATCAACGGGCCAATCAGGATAAGTATCACCATCTTTGTAGAAATTCGATACCCCATCTTCTGCCCCTTCAGGAAGTTCTCCGCAATCCGCAATTAGGACATCAAGGCTGGGACAATCACCATCAACAGTGGTAACAAGCTCGATTGAACGGACTACTCCCATACCTTTAACAACCTTTCCAAAGACAACATGTTTTCCATCTAGATGAGGAGTGCGTGTTGTTGTAATGAAGAACTGAGATCCATTTGTGTTAGGGCCAGAGTTGGCCATTGATAACATTCCTTTCCTTTCATGTTTCAACTCAAGATTCTCATCTTCAAATTTCAACCCATAGATAGATTCCCCTCCAGTACCATCTCCAGCAGAAATATCACCACCTTGTACCATAAATCCTTTAATGACACGGTGAAAGCGGACTCCCTGAAATGGTGATCATCAAAGATAAATAATCAGCGCAAGGTAGCCTTTCCATAGTCCAATATAGCACAGTGTCTTTTGTGTTGAATGAAAGAGATGACAAATTTATAATCATTCACAAATAGACACGAAAGAAACACAATAATATAATTTGGTTTATGATGATTAACAACTTCAGTCCATTTGTTAAGATAAAAGTCCCTGTATGAAATCTGCACTGGTGCATAATAAAGGAAAGCCATGATTGGACTATGCAATAGCCAACTCTTAAGTATTAATTATTCTATCTCATTTTTTAAATGAAAATGAAGCTAAGAAACAATCAGGTCAAGAGCTAGAACAAATAAATCAGTACTCTTGGTTATGTTGTGTGCACATATAGAACTTGGTAACACCGACAATTTCCATACAGTTGGAACTTTGTTGCTAGTTTACTCAGTGATTTTGCCACTACTTTTTCGATTTGCTGGGTTACATATGCAAAAAAGTTGTACAACTCACTAAGCTCTCAGTAGAATGCAGAATGTAAATGGTTTGGTGTAACAGTTACTTGACACCAGCTCTGAAAGGCCAACATGTCAAGTAAGAAAATATCTTTACCCTATAACGATAATCCTTAAGTAACATAGCAAATACAAACCTCCCAAAATGAAAATATTATCATTACAGTTCAATAACATTAAACATGTGGTGGGCTTATTTTAGGATAACATATCATTCAAAAACAAGTTCTTAGTAAAAAGTACATAACATGAATTTTTTTTTTTTGTTGTTGATCTTGGCAGTAACAACAAGCATCCAAGTCACAAACAAAAATACACACACAAGAAAGGCCATACTGATATACTAGGTCCCCACATTTGAGCCACCTCTTCAGTCCAAAGGTAAGCATAAATCCCATAGTACAAAATCTGTCTAGTGCAATATGCATAATATTGAATGAAAGCCAACACCATGTTACACAAATGCCAACCGACCATTAATTATATTTTCTCATTTCACACCAAATTGAGCAAAAAAATAAATGGCACAAAACAACAAAATGTAGCATTTCACAGTTTGAGCAGAATTGTACAGTTAATTCACGGAACAAAATATCCATAGTTTATTTGTCCTTCCTTCCCAACAAGATTACATGAAACAAAGAAGAATGAGAAAGTTTCTGGCTGTGATGAAGGTCACTGCAGTCTTTACACACATAAACATATACATATATGACATGATCGAGTCCGCAAAATCAAGACAAAGTTCAGATGAAGAAATTGAAAGGGAAATCCAAAAATACAACAACAGAAAAAGGAGCTACTACCAACAGATTCACAGATAGACACATGGATGAGAGTAAGTGAAATCAAAAGAGATATAACATAGTTGCCTTGTAATGGAGAGGGACGGCTGTGTTGGGAGCAAGGCCTTTCTCGCCGGTGCAGAGAGCCCTGAAATTCTCGGCAGTTTTGGGCACGACGTCGTTGAATAGCTGGACGACGATCCTCCCTTCGAGCTCTCCTCCTATGCTGACATCAAGGTAGCATCTTGTTCTCGCCATCACTCTCTATCTCTATCTCTAGACTCTTCTTCTTCTTCGTCGTCCCTTCAACTGATTTATGAGTGAAGCAGTTTTTTTCTTTCTTATAGCACAGTGTTTTGAAGAAGTTGTGGGCCTTGTGGCAAATAGGTTTACGAGGGAAGGACATTTTGGACAAATGTCACGCTCTTGATTAGGTAGGCCCCGCCACTAGTCCCTCGCCTTTTCAATTCGAAAAAGGTCCTTTTGATTCAGATCTGACCATCGTACGGTAATTCTAACCGTCGTATAGGATCTTTCTCTCCTATTCCTAAAATACCCTTATGAGCACATCTCAACATCTATGGACTATTTTTTTTAAGTGAAAAATAATTTTCATTAACTCAAATCAATCGATAACAAATGAGACACCCTACCAAGGTTATCCCGCTCACTCCAACAATAAGGCAAACTATTAGAAGCTCCCGTTGTTGAAGTAAGAGCCACCATTCGATTTTTAACTTGAGATTGGAGATAACTTGAAAAGCATTCCCTTCCACAAGAGAGTTTTGTTAACCGCTAATGCCTCTATCAATATCATTTCTATTATGAGGCTACGGACATGTAAAAGACTACAAAGGGACACTAGGGCTATAAATGGCCGGTGATTCTAGGAGCTCCACTCTATTAATTCCACGATGCTTGAAGGTCACACAAAGGTTCTTGACACATCCCGCCATGGGTCATTTTGAGTCTCCTGCCATAATTTTGTTAGACTCCAACTCTTCTTTATTTGGCGCCAAAGAAGTCGAGCATGTTCATTAACTTAGCCTGTCTTCGAGTATTTTCTAGAGGACGCAAGTCAATCTCAAATTGGAGTTTTTTATTTATAATTTTTCATGTAGAAATAATACTGATTGATTTCACTGCAACTGTGTTCCATACTATAACCAAATATATAAGTTGATCAATAATCATTCAGCATTCTAATTTTTTTTTTCTTTTCCATTAAACTATAATCACATCAATTTGTCCAAAAAATGTCATAATTCCATATCATGGAATAAAACAACAAGATCTTACTATCATTATTACATAGAGCAAACTATTACACAAACTTTGTTATTGTAGATTGAAACCGAAGTGTGTCATTTAGTAGATAATGGACGATAGAGAGAGGGCATCACAAATATATTTTCTTTGGGGAAATTGTAGATGGTCACCCTCAAGTATACACTTTTTGCTTGTCACCACCCTAAAGTATTTGTTGTAACTTTTTATTACGATAAA
>JAYMTH010003416.1:0-10946 GCA_036897465.1 Pelargonium australe | reverse complement strand
GGGAGAGCAGGGTGCCGGACCACCCACCAGCAACGATACCGGAACGAGACGGTGGATGGGCAAAAACCCAACTGAAACGGGAGGTGGTTGGCGAGAAAAAGAGAAAGAGGGGCAAAGGAGGAAGAAAGAAAGTGAGAGGAGAAGGAGGAAGTGCTCTTCGGCGGTCGAAGCCGCCAGAGAGGGAGCTTGCGGGCGGCTGGGAGTCTGTTGCTTGGAGTCTTGAGAGAGAGAAGACCTCTAGGAAAAGAATAAATTGAGCAACAATAGAGAGCAGAATGCACGATCCTAAATTAAGTCAGGTCTAGACCTCTTATATGACCGGGAGAACTGATTCACACTTCTTGGCATTTCAATTGCCAGAGTGTTGGAAAGGAAGTTAATTAATAAAATATCGACTCACCATAAATGATGAGTTATGGGAGCCAAATTTGTCCCCAATTTGAAAAGTTTTATTGAAGTCTCCTATGAGTGAAAATAGAAGACGAATTTGTTGAATGTATTATTGCAATTCATTCCACATAGATTCTCTAAGATGCACATACAGACTGCAAAAAAAGAACTTCTTGAAACTTCATCATCATTGCATTAGTATAAAATAAAAAGATATAAAAAAACAATATGTCTAACTTTTATCTTTTTCATTTGCTTATGTGACATTCTTTTATTTTATGCGTAAGAGGTTATGGAGGTCATTGTGGTTAATTACGGAGGTCTGATAATAAGATGAATGACTCTCCCCCTCAGACTCAAAACTCAATACTCTCTTCCCAGTTCTAGGAAATATGATATCCACCGAATGTTGAACATCTGCAACATCCTTGGACTTGTTACCCACGGTTTCTGATGACCACATTCTCCTTAAGCTTTAGGAGACGAACCCTTAATTTAGCTCGAATGCAGCTGACTAGCGACTTTAGGGCTATGCGATACCTCATCTTTTTTTTTTTTATCGGAAAAGTACTCTTTATTAGCTTCCAAGAAAAAAACATAAGTACAACAATGAATTGAAATTACATGATCTGCATAAAAAATGAGAGTGCAAATGCTTGAAACGAAAGTCCAGCTGGTGAGAGACCATACATGATCACTAGTTGTGTCTATGTGCTTTGAAGAATATGGCCAAACCTTGAGAAAGTGCCTCCATATATGTAGAAGGTGATTTCCAAAGTTCTTGTAAGTTGGAAACATCATTTGACAATTCATGAGAAGAAATTCATGATGTGGTGGCAGGGGAAGAGAGATGACGGTGGTCTTGGGGTGATGCGAAACAGTGGTTAGGTGGTGGTTTAGGAGTTCATCTCTCATGGCTCTTGGAGGATGTGGTCTTCTGAGTCTCGACTTACTAGACTAAGTGACTTGCAGATTTTTACAGTTCGATTTACGTCAGCTTAATTGCATGGAGATGGTATGTAAGCAGGAAGGCTTGTTCAAGGATGAACCAACACCAAAGATTGATTTGAGCCACAAATGTTGACGAAAGTTTCTTGGCTCCTAAGCAATGGTGGTAAGCCTCGAACTGAAATCCAACAGAAACGACCTCGGAGAGAAAAGAGTTGGGATTCGTTTCCAAGTGGAAAAAACATTTTTGAAGCCCTGCCCATGTAGATTGTTCCATGCTATTGAGAAGATCTTCATATTTGAACGAGATCAGATAAGCTCTACTTCCCATATAATGAGTAGACAAGTTGATCACACCTTATGATAATAATTGTTGTGATAATAAATACACTCCTAAATTTGATTATGCTATTACTATAATGTTTCGGCGAAGCAAGAGGGCCACCCGATCTGCAACAACACTTACGCATTTTGTGGTTTTGACTAGCTCACCATCTGGATACGAGGATGTTGGTCTATCTTTGGGGATGAGATTAGGTTTTGGATTTTTGTGAAGTGGGTGTTCTAAAAAGCTTGCAAGCAATCTTTGATCATTCAAACGGGTTCCGTTCATGGTGGATATTGTGTGTGTTGTGATTTCGTTGTTTCTCATGCGAATAAAACAAAAACAAAATCTCCTTTGAATTAGGTCGGTGAGGTACGAAAGAATCTAGAAATGATACCATGTGGACTAAATAAACTCCGCAAGCTGACATTGTTGGTGTTTTCCAGTAGATTGCATACAAACATTGTTACGCCGGCGCGACGCTTCACTTGGGCTTGGACATGCTGGGATTCTTATTGTTGCAACTTGCTATTACGGTTGATAGATTCGTAGCATTTTCGGATGGTGTCGGCATTGGACTCTATGGGTATTGCAGATCCCATGAAATCTGGGATTGCAGATCACACAAAATATAGGCTGCCCTCTTTGTTGAATATGGGCTGCCTTTTTTTATTGACTTTATTAGCATGCTAGTGTAAATTGTTGATTGATTTGTTGTCATACACTCTTCTTCATGTTGTATAAATTGTACTCAATTCTCAGCAATAACATTCATTCGATTATCACAAATTACATGGTATCAGAGCTCACCTGGTGAAATCGATTCAATTCATTATGACAGATGATCAAGCACGCACTGGTAACGACAGTTTGGTACCAATTGCGAACACAGCAAGTGCCGCAACTGATACCAAATCGCCGTACTATTTGCCCTCATCGGATCATCCTGGCCTGACATTTGTGACTCAGCCTTTGCATGAAGCAGGAACCAACTATTTTGCATGGAAACGCACCTTCCTCACGGCACTGCGAGCCAAGAATAAAGCAGGCTTTGTGGACGGTAGCGTGGAGAAACTGGAAGAGGACTCCAAAGATTATGATGTGTGGATGCAGTGTGATGCGCTTGTGAAAACATGGCTTATCAATGCGCTTTCACAGGAGCTGCAAGCCGCAGCCTCTCACGCCGACACAGCAAGGGAAGTATGGCGTGACATGGAGGAAAGATTCACTCAGGGGAATCGATCACCCGTCTCAACCTATTACGGGAAGCTCAAGCAACTATGGAACGAATTACGGAATTTGTGTCTGATGCCAGCGTGCGCTTGTGAGACAGGAAAGAAAATTCAGGTATTTCGAGATGAAGAACTCGTCTACGATTTTCTTATGGGATTGGATGATGAGTTTGGTTCAATAAGAACTCAAATTCTCAGCATCGATCCGTTGCCGACCATTGGACACGCATATGCACTTGTTACCGGCGACGAGAAGCAACGCGCTGTCAGCGCAACACACTCACCATCAGTTGAAGGAATGGCGCTGCTAGTCAGAGATGGAGAATGAAAGGCAGGAGGAGATCGGAGAATGATTGACCGGACCGGGAGCAGCTCATGACAATGCACTCATTGCGGGAAGACCGGCCACGACAAGGACCAATGTTATGCGCTAGTAGGCTACCCGGATCACTGGTCTCGACCGGGGACAAACGCAAGTGAAGAAAGAGACGGACAGAACAATCGGCGTGGCAGGGGTGGTCGCGACAATGACCGCCGTCGCATAGCAGCTACTGCTATTTGTGATGAACAACGTGCTATAGGGCAGCACATGGAGTTGGGCTCAACTCACAAGGCCCAAGTTGGTGCCTCAAACATCACTAGCCCACTAGGAGGCCCTTTACAACTCACTCAAACCAACAATCAAGACTTCTTGCATTATTAGATGGGTCCAGTAGCTCCACAAACCAAATGAATACATCTTCAGTTAACATGGCAGTAGAAGACTCAAATTTTTCTGGTAAACCTTTCTCCTCTTGGATCATTGATACTGGTGCAACTGATCATATCACATGTGACAATGACAACTTGTGCGAAGTTGAAGCAGAGACGCACATTACGCCAGTTCAAATACCCAATGGGAACACAGCAGCAGTTCACGCTGTTGGCCGGGTTCAAGTTGACCCAAAAATTATTCTTGAACACGTTCTTGCAGTACTTAAATTTTGCTTTAACTTAATGGTTGTAAGTAAATTAACGTGGGACTTAAATTGTGCCCTGACTTTCTTTCCTGACACTTGTGTGATCCAGGACTTACTCTCGAGGAAGCTGATTGGATGGGGTAGAATGCAAAGTGGTCTTTATTTCTTGGAGCCGACAAGAGCTGGGAAGGCATGGATGACGCAACGGCAATCTGAAAGCTTGTGGCATCATAGATTGGGTCATATTCCACCTAACTGACTCACAAAGGTTCCAGGTTTATCGTTTTCGCCTAGTAAAAATAACATGTCGTACTGCGATGCATGTTGTAGGGCTAAAAAGACCCGCTACCATTTCCTATTCATATAAATAAAACTACAAAAGTATTTGAGTTAGTTCATTGTGACATTTGGGGACCATATCGAACACCATCACTGTCTGGGTGCACTTATTTTCTAACTATTGTTGACGATCTTAGTCGGGCAACTTGGGTATTTCTCATGAAGAATAAATCAGACACCCGTATTTATTTGCAAAGATTTTTTAAATGGGTGCAAACACATTTTAAAACCATTGTCAAGACATTTCGGACTGATAACGGTTTGGAGTTTGACCATAGAGACTTGGCAGAGCATTACCTGGAACACGGAATGGAGCGTCAAACCAGTTGTAGTGGAACACCACAACAAAATGGGGTAGTAGAGCGTAAGCATCGACACATCCTAGAGGTTGCACGCGCTTTACGCTTCCATGCTCACCTTCCAATTAAATTTTGGGGGGAATGCGTACTCACCGTTGCTTACTTAATCAATAGGATGCCACTGTCTGTTCTTCACGACAAAACACCATTTGAGGTATTGATGGGAAAACAACCGGCATATCAACATTTACGATGCTTCGGTTACCTTTGTTATGCCCATCAACAAACTCGTGATAAATTCTCGTCCAAAGCACACCCGAGAATATTTTTGGGTTACCCACCAGGACGGAAAGGATACCGAGTTTACGATCTAGATACGAAGACAGTCTACACATCCCGTGATGTCCAATTTTGGGAGCATATCTATCCATTTGCCTCAACACAAAATTCCCAACCGCCATCTCAGCCTGCACACTCATTCACTCCACCTAATTTTTCTTCTTTCTTTATGCCACATAAATCTTTGTCGAAAACTTCACCGGGGCATGAATTCACAATGAAAGACACGCAAGCTGAATCACCGATCGTGGACCAAACAAAGAAAAATCATGAACTTTGTCTCAACGAGCCACAAGTCGAGACTCCGATTGTCGAACTTCAAGAATCGATGACTCAACCGTTGATTAATCAAACTCCTCAGCAGAGGCGTCAAAGAACACTCTCTAAGAAGCTTGCAGGATATCAGTTCACTTTGCCACCCTCTTTTGCTCTTGACGATACTGAATCGCATTCTACTTCTCCAGCGGCCAACTCGACGGTACATCCTCTATCCCATCATTTGTCTTATGAAAGATTTTCTGATGCTCATAAAGCCTTTTTAGCGGCCATCTCCTCTATAGATGAGCCACGCACGTTTTCTCAGGCTATCAAACATGCACATTGGAGGGATGCAATGGTCAAAGAAATCTCTGCTCTTGAAGCAACCAACACTTGGAACCTCACTTCTTTGCCTCCTGGGAAACGGGCGATAGACTCTAAGTGGGTTTACAAAATTAAGTATCACCCTGACGGTACTATCGAGCGCTACAAGGCTCGTCTAGTGGCTAAAGGCTTCACGCAAATTGAGGGCGTTGACTTTCATGAAACCTTCGCCCCCGTGGCCAAATTAGTCACTGTCTGTTGCCTCTTGGCTGTTGCTGCTATTAAAAACTGGCATCTTTTCCAACTAGATGTCAATAACGCCTTTTTGCATGGTGATTTACACGAAGAGGTTTATATGAAAATTCCTCAGGGTTTTGCCAAACAGGGAGAGCATCGGGTATGTCGTTTGCGCAAATCCCTATATGGGATTCGACAAGCTTCTCGAAATTGGTACCATAAGTTCACACAAGCTTTAATTGCAATTGGCTTTCAAGTTTCTCATGCCGATCATTCATTGCTCGTACACCATCGTGGTTCCTCATTTGTTACAGTTCTCATATATGCAGATGATGTAATTGTTACAGGTACGGACCTGACACGCATTGAGAAATTGAAGAAATATCTAGACACTAAGTTTAAGATCAAGGATCTTGGAAAACTTAAGTATTTTCTTGGCATTGAAGTAGCCTGCTCATCTACTGGCATTACCCTTAGCCAGCGCAAATATACACTAGATATTTTAAAAAATTGTGGGCTTATTGGTTGCAAGACTGCTTCATTTCCCTTACCACAACAGCACAAACTGTCAGCTATTGTTGGTGACCCATGTGACGCAGGCCGATATAGGCGACTTGTTGGGCGATTATTATACCTTACTATCACTAGGCCTGACATTAGTTATGCAGTGCATATACTGAGTCAGTTTATGCATCAACCAAAACAGCCACACTTGGATGTCGCATATCATGTGTTACGATATCTTAAGGGGAGCCCCGGACAAGGTATCTTCCTACCTGTCGATAGCACCTTATCACTACGTGTCTACTGTGATGCAGATTGGGCAGGTTGCCCCGATACACATCGCTCCACTACTGGTTTCATCATATTTCTTGGATCATCTCCCATTTCTTGGCGATCCAAGAAACAGTCGACAGTTTCATGTTCTTCCGCTGAATCTGAATATCGAGCCATGGCAATTGCTAGTAGGAAAATTATTTGGTTACAGAGTCTCTTAAATGACTTGTGTGTAACAAGACTAGGACTTGTCCCCTTGTTCTGTGATAATAAAGCAGCTCTTCATATTGCTTTCAATCCAGTTTTCCACGAACGTAGTAAGCATATAGAGATTGACTGCCATTTCGTTCGTGAGCAATTGCAGAATGGTGTACTCATCCCACATGTCATTTCTAGCAAATGTCAGTTGGCTGACATATTCACTAAAGCTCTGGGGCGTGATCGATTTCATGAGTTACTTAGCAAGATGGGCATTTCGACTCTTCATGCGCCACCTTGAGGGGGAGTATTGCAGATCCCATGAAATCTGGGATTGCAGATCACACAAATTATAGGCTGCCCTCTTTGTTGAATATGGGCTGCCTTTCTTTATTACTTTATTAGCATGCTAGTGTAAATTATTGACTGATTTGTTTTCATACAGTCTCCTTCATGTTGTATAAATTGTACTCAATTCTCAGCAATAACATTCATTAGATTATCACAAATTACACCAGCCCCTACACTTACAGAGTTTCAAGCTTGACATGTAGATGAGTCTCAAAAAGACATAATAGCATACAAGTTCAAAATTTGACCAAATTTTCAAGAGTTGAATCACATACCAAGGCGATGCTATAACTCAAAGTGAATAGTGTTTGTTTGATAATTCTACTCTAACCTCTTTTCACACATAGGATTGTTTGTAGACAAAGAGCCAAAACCTTTTTCAGCGGGAACATTCATTTACATGTCTAATAAATGGGTAATTATGACTTCTATTGAGTTCATCTTCGTAAGCTTTTTAGTTTGAAGTTTTTAGTAGTTGAAATATTCAATGTTTATATATAGTAATATTCCATTCTTTGGGATTATGTTCAATTACATAAGTTTATAAGATCTTTGTGTGTCTTTGGGCTATGAGATAGTTCAACATGTTGATATACTATTATAGTATGGTGGTCATTGGTCAAGCTTGACATGACAAGATGGAGTATATATGTTGGTGGCGATGGAGCATGCTTTGTCCGATGAATTGGCTGCAAAACTTAGAGCATCCAGTTGAAGATTCTCAATACATTTTAGACCACAAATGAGTCTTAAAAAAAAACATTGAGTCTTTTTTTTCTTCTAAACCTTGAGGTTCCTCAGCGAGCCCGCAAACTCGTGGTTGATATCTTTAAATCATTCTACTACATCCAAACTAATCTTCATTCGAGCCGGGTAGGACCGCAAGGGCGGCAAAGCTCTCCCTACCAAGTTATAACGCAGTTGCATTCCCTGGAACTCGAACTCGAAACCTCAGGTTAAGCTGGAACAACTTCTTACCAGTTGACCCACGCGCTTAGTGGTAAACACTGAGTCCTTTGAAATTGAGAAACTCATAAGAGATATGAGCCTTAAACAGAGGTCATTGGATCTCCATGATTATTTATACTATTATAATTTATAAGACAATTATGTGAAATCATATGATAAGGACAAAGTTATTCGTAATATAATAATATAATATGATAATTTGGTACTGCCATGAATTGAGAAACCAATGTTGATGAGGACCTTTATATATATATTTGTGGCATATAAAAAAAATAAGGGTTAAATGATTTGGTTTTCTTGAACTGACATTTTTTTTTTGTTTCAGTCCCTAATTAGAGTTTAACATGGTTTGAGTCTTTGGACTGCAATATTTTTTTGAAGCAAACCCACGTTATTGGTTATACCCGATTTTGATGTGCCACGTCAGCTTAAGGTGACACGTCATCATCATGTCACTAAAGACTTTAGTTCATGCATGTAAGCCTCCAGTTGCGATATATAGAACAAAAACGTTTCATTTTTTTAGATAATCGTACCCAAAACGACGTCATTTTGACATTTTTTCCTTCAAAAAATGAAATGATGAAATGCTATCGTTTCATCGATCATAGTTGAAGTCTAACGTGTACTACTAATATGACTTAAAATTTTAGGTGGAATGATGATGTGTTCCATCGAAACCGGCTAAAACAAAAAAGAGTCTCAGTCTAAGGGATGCAACACTAGTTAACCCAAAAAATAAAACATTACAAATTAGAATTCAATTTGAGTCCCTTCTATACATATGCTCTTAGTTCAATGTCTGTTGTAATGGAACTTGGTTGTTCCATTAACGTTGTAGAGCTTGTGTCTCACGTTAAAAGGATGAAGGAGAAGTTAGGTGATTGAGTTTTTAGTGAGTGTGATATACATACATATATAAGTATGTCCTGCAGGCTGCAACGCAATGAACCAACCCCACACCAACTCGTCTAGTAGACGGTGTGACCCAACCCAAATTGTTCGCCTAACGGTTGGGTCATGGGTTACCAATTATTGACTCAGAACAAACTTGTGAGCTTAAAAAATATCTCATAATCTTTTCAACGTTCAAAATGATAGTCACACTCTCGCTCACCAATCTCTCCAAAAATTATCCAGATAGTCATTTCAATTTTAGTACACTATGTAGACTGAAAATTTACTCTCATTGTAACAAATCTAAATTTTATTCATACAATTTTTTTTTGTTTGTAGTTGTTTTGTACATTTATGTACATGTATCATTCTTTAGCTTAAAAGAGTTATTATGTTTACGTACCACATATCATATGTTAAACATATAAAATTCCATATATAAAATTACTTTTTTTAGCGACATATATTAAATTACTAATCATTTCAAAAAATCTCTGCTTGTTAGGGTTTTGACGGCTGAGAGCCACCGGAGCCGCAAGCACTCACACGCGGCGGCGGTGCTGGTTTATTTTAACTATAAACAAATAGGACATTCGTTCTCTCTCTAAGAGTGTATTGCCGTAAGGGCAATATTAAGGACGATAGGGGTTTGGGTGCGTGGCGGCTAGAGCTATAAGGTACTATCGGCGCCAATTTTCCATCATCTCTAATCAGTTCGTATGCGATTGGCTAGGCAGGCAGGTGTCGGAAAGGTTAGGCAGCGACGATAATGGCAAATAAAGGTAGGCGATTACGACTAGCTCCTCTCGAATGGAAGTTGATGTGACAATGGAGGAGGTGACTAGGGGACCAAAATACTTGCACCAGGTAGGTCTGACAAGTCAAGTTCGCCAGGACTCGTGAAAGGTATGGTCGGGAACTGTTGCGGAGGGATAGAACCGCGGGTAGTTTGGTACTTGTTCAGCTTTGCACGGGTGAAGTTAAATTTTTGGGTGTTGATGGTGTCAGATGTTGTACAAACTGAAGGGGAGGGTTTGCACAATGTCTTTAGTTTGGTTTATTTTGACTTTATGTTACATTTAGCTAAAATTAAAGTTGGTTGCGTTGATTTTGGTAGTTATTTGATTGTTATGTTTAATTAGCTAAATCATTTGTTCGGTATAAATAATTAGTGAATCCATCTTAATTACCGAATAAAATGCAATATTACATAATAGAGAAAAACAACCAAACTAAACCTAATCAAACTAACCTGCTACCAAACGAGTAAACGACCTAAGCAAAACGTAGAAAAAAACACAACCTCCAACAGAGGATTTGAACCGATGAGTAAAAAACTCTTTTGACCTGGGTAAAATCCAATTAATAAAACCAGGGGTATTAGGCAAGCCCTCATCGATCTCAGTTTGTCCAACCATTTTCGGACCACACCTCCGGACTTGCACCATCACTTGTTGAATTAGACGTGACCTGATTCTATCACAGGAGCTACCTCGACCTCTAAAATCTTGTACTCTTTCAATTTGAGTACTAAACTATAAACCAAATCAGTGGTATTGGGTAAGCCCCTCCACCCGACCTGTCAAAAAACCTCCTGCACCCACCAAACGACCATCAATACAACTCTTCAGAGCAGACCCCATCGATCTCGGCTTTACCGTGACATGAACTTATCACGGGAGCCACCTTGAACCCTCCCCATATTGAACTCTACCGTAACCACATTCTCTGATGATGATACCAGTGCCCTAACCACCACTTTCATTGTCGACCTCCGCCTCTACTCAGATCTGTCGTCATGGTGCTCAAATTCAGACTTCGACTGTGGAGCTTCCATGACCAAATCTGATATGTCCTCCACCTCTGGCTCCGTCAAAGATGCAGAGCCAAGTCTGAACCAGTACTCCATGGTTGTGGATCCAGATCGCGAAGAGGCTTCGACAACCACCGCCATTTCTACCGTGCTCCATGCTCGCCGGCGTCAAGCTCTTCGTGCTCCATTCTCGTCGGCGTCGAGATCATCATATCTACTCAGATCCGTGTTGCCGTGAACGGAGATGGAAGAGGCTAGTCGGCATGAGAGAGAGGGAGTGCCGAGATGGAG
>JAYMTH010003415.1:0-10946 GCA_036897465.1 Pelargonium australe | reverse complement strand
GTGTTAATTTAATATATATAATTCACGAACAAACCAAAGAGAGAGAGAGAGAGAGAGAGAGAGAGAGAGAGAGAGAGAGAGAGAGAGCTCATTTTGGCTCATAACTCTTTTGATGGAGATGAAAAAATCATCAAAATAAATAGTTGTCACTTATGCCTGTTCTCACTTTAATGAAACGACTTTTCTAAGTTCCAAAATCGTGTATTACTAACAACATATCCAACCAGAACTACTTTTACAGCATCCTTGAACCCAAAATGGATCATATGAGGAAAAGGTAAATCCCAAAATGCATTAGGGAATAGGGAAGCAAATTGATATTGATTTTATAAGAGAGTTGTATCATGGACAACCAAAATGAGTATCTTCAAAGCTAATTTCCACAGATTCAAGAATGGATTTTATAGGTACTTTCTAACAGTATTACCTCAAGAGCGACCTTCTCTTCTTTTGACAGTTTATTACTGGCAACCACAGCTTGCTCAGTGGGGCTGTCACTGTAAAGTAGAATGTAAAGATCAAACTTCTCCTCTAGAAATTTTATATCATGGTAATGAAGATGATCGAGCAAACAAATAAATAAAAAATCAAACTTTTAAGATACCAAAAATATAGAGTTCCTCAAATGAAATAAAAGCATCGTTTTGCTAACAAGAGATATATTAAAAAATTTAGATACAACAACTGGCAGTACATTCTCTCCTGAAACAGCATAACTGACTATAAACTCAAAACAATAGGTTTTTTAGTTATCCATAAGTTTGGCCATAAGTTTTTTCTATGCCAAACTATGTAGACAGAGAAATTAAAATTTACTATGCATTACTTTTCAAGCATGTTCTTCCTAGCAATCCAATAAGGATACTTGATTCCTATTGCACACTGTATTTCATTCCAAATAGAGAGTATTCTCCTGAGATGCCTTGAAAAGAAGAGAGCATATGAAGTTTCCTACTTTTAGCAGTGGGTAATTTAATGAATATGATCAGTATTTTAACAAGTCACCGAAACAATTCCACTATCAATTTGAGCAATAGAGAGATGCAATCTCAAAATCAATCAGTTTTGGACAGACATGACAGCATCTATATAGAAATATGGAGAAGAATCAGTTGATTTCATAAGGGAAGAAGAGAGGGGAAGAAGAAAAAAAACTATGATAATATACCTTACCTTCCAGAGGGAAGAAAGTCTCCAAGAGCAAAAACCAAACCAAAGACCACAACAGCTACCCCCACACCAATCTACTCAATCTAAAGGTTTGAATTAGCTACATCTTTATAACTGAAGAATATATCTTTATAGCTGAAGACAATTTCAAAATGGCATATCCATGAAAAGCTTTTACCTTGGTACCAAGTCCAATTGTTTTCTTGTCCGACTCAACTGGTGCGTCATAGTCAATGGCGCTGAATTCCTTCAGTTTATCTGCCTTTTTCTGCTCGAGCGCTGATCTGAATGAGAGAAATAATACACGGGATTTTGATGAAATTAAAATGCCTGCCTGAATATATCCAGAGTGTCTAAGGGAATAAAGGAATTCTGGAAGGGCATTAAAATAGTTACAAAAAAAAAAAAAAAAATCAACACATAAACTGAAATGTGTAGTGTAACACAGTCGCACCTTTTAAGTGCTTCCAATCTTTTCTCAAATTGAATGTCTGAAAGATTACTTTTGGATCTTCCATCAAGTTGAGAGCTTATGCCAGGTGCCTCTGCAAGAAAAATGTAATGCATGAACAAGAAATATAAGGACTTATTCCAATCTTTGAACTACTGATTCACCATGTTGGTGGACTGAAGATTCCAGACTTGTATGTGGACTGGACATGCACACGCTAAGAAAATCAGTGGACTTACGAGCAGGTAGAGGACTAGATTGTTTGGTTCTTGATTTCCTGCATCAGTTAGCAGTACAAATTTCAAAACTCAATGACACTGAAGAATTGCATCATTCAACGCCAAGAAAGTGATGGCCTCGTTTAAACTTTAATGGTAGATGCAATGTTCCTATGTCAAGTGCTCAAATCATTTACCTCCCAAAGAAGAGTGAGAAAATAACTGTCACTATCTCCACTGATAATGAACAACACTACCATCGGTACATGCAATTTAGCACATTTTTGGGATTGAATTTGAATTCAAAACCTGACCACACAAAAATTGAAATGAAAGCTAAAAACACAAAAACCTTGGTGGTGGTGGTGTGTTCTTTTTGCTTCCAAAACCGCGTCCTCCCTTGGCATCATCGGAGGAGGAGCACTGTACTCGAATCCCAAACTGGTGTCGGAAATTACGGCAGTTGGCTTGTGAAAACTGCAGCAACAACCTACTCGTACTCCAATTCCTCGCTGTTGGTATCGTCGCCGGCTTCGTTGAAGTAACTAACATGTCGCCGGTGGTGGCGGTGGCGGTGGCGATTTAGTTCAACTCACTGTTCAGACATATGGAGGAGTGGATAAGTTTTGCGTTCACGAAATTAAGTGAAAATGCTTGCTCTCAGGTCTGAGCTAAACTATAGGGACAGCGTGGTACTACTGATTGGCTTAGCATGGCTCAGCTCGGCTTGGCTTAACTTTTTGCATTTTTTTTTTAAATTATTTTTATTAGTATTTAATTTTATGCAACGAATTGATTGTTAAGCTAAAAAATTAAGAAAAAAAAAATAGATAAAACTTATTCAACCAAATTCTAAACAAAGTGAAGAATCAATAATATTCATGTAGACTTGAAACATGATATGCAGGGGAAGAAATGTACCCAATTTTGGATCCTATAATAACAAATGTTTCTTAACAATTGTTTGAAGTGTGAATGAGAAATATTATAGGAGTATTTGTCAATGCATATTTAAACTGAAATTGAATAAACATCTTAAACTCAATAAATTAAGTTGACAATATGAGTCACGAGAATAGCCAAATGTGATTTAACTTTAATCATATTTGTATAACTCGATTTTTGATGACCGATATCATATTCAAATCGACTAATAATCATTATAAAAATTAATTGACTAATATATCAAAACACATTATGAATGGACATCTCCTACTTGAAATACTTCATATCCCTCTTTGAACAATATGTAAGACAAGAAATATGCATCCATCATTGGCTATTTGGCTTGGATGTCTTTCCACACTTCAACTCTAACAATAGTTGTGCCATGAAGAGCTTATAGACAAGAAAGTTTTAGAGCAAAAAAAAAAGTTATAGTGTAGATCCATCGTGAAATAAGTTAAATACTCCTTTCGTCTCAAAATAAGTGTTTTCTTTTCTTTTTTTAGTAATTTAGTTATGCATGAATTGTCTATAATATCATTATAAAAAGTTAGTTAGGATACTACAACACATGATCACGAGGATACAATAGTAAACATATCACACTAACTAACTTATTCTTAATTTTTCTCAAAATAGAAATGAGGACACTCATTTTGAGACGAATGGAATAGTATTATTAGAATTTGTTACTACACGTATTTTTAGAGTTAGAAATAATGTGTACAATTTCACTTGTAAGAATATAAACTAATGATTAACTTATAAAAATTAGTTTTGGAACACTTTTTTTTAGATGAAAAGGATGGGAATCAACAACAAAAGATACATCAAAATAACACAAGCACTTACAGCTTTTAGTGTATAAAGCACCAAAATTTTCTACATTGATAAAATTAAATTATTAACAACACTACAAACAGCATTGCAAGTGGAAGAAGAGAATGAAGTAAAATCTTGAACATCTTATGGAGATGAGGGAGGGTTGGTTTTGGTGATAGACGTAACAGCATTCCAAATCTGAGCAAGACCCCAAAGAATAGGAGGCAAAGTTGCACCTGAAGCGAGCCCGATCGCGAATGTTTCAGCGTAGCCAGGCTTGGAGTCCAGCTTCATCTCCAGAATCGCGAGACGATTGTTGGTGGAATCCACCTTTCTGGAGGTATCGGACATGAGACGCTCCTTCCTTCCTCTCTCCGAGGACATCAACTTCATGACCACGCTCTGGAGATCCTCAATCACCTTCATCGACGCCTCTTCGCTGCTCAGTCCTTTGGCCTCGTAGTGCGATATCAGTTTCTGTGGACTTGGCATTTTCAACATATTCTGATTCTGACTCTTTTGTTGGGTAATTGCATTTCCAGCTCCACCTGCTGCAGAAATTGGCGCTCGTGGTTGCTCCATATTCTCTGGCAATGGACCGATCGATCAAGAGGAGTATTTGATATTAATAAGATGCTTTTGCCGGCAAAAACCCTAGCTTTGTTGATGCTTGTTGTGGCTTGTGGGAGCAGATGATCTGGTGTTTTGTTTTCCTCAGTAACCAGATGATACGAAGTCTCAGAACAGAGCAGATGAGGTTTTGAGATTGTGATGGGCCGGACCTGAACCTCTCTATACTAGTGAATTGGACCCATTTTTGTGTACGTTGGATCCACGAAATATTTATTCTACTTTTAGTCAAGATTTTAAGTTGTCCTAGTTTAATTTGAGATCGTTCAAGATCCATAGAATGCAGCAATATGCAAGCTGCGCAGGAATCCTAATTGAAGAGTAGCCAATTTTTTTTTGTTTTATATCATGAGGTTCCTAAGCGGGCCCGCACATTAGCGGTTGACACTTTTAAGCAGTTTTACCACACCCAAACTAATCCTCATTCGAGGTTTGTTCACAGTTAAAGCCTTCATCTCTCCCTATGGGTGTGTTGAGCGGGGATCGAACGCAAGCGCTCTTCCCACTCACGCAGCATGTGTTGCCAACTACGACACTACCCGATTTTCAATTAGATGCATTAATGAGAAAAACGAATAAAAAATCTAAAATTTTCTCAGTTCTCTAAAAGCATTCAAGTATTTGATTGAGACGTGAATGAAGTGAAGAAACAGATAAAGCAAAAGAAGAATTGAAAATAGAACAAGTGAACATAAACACTGCCTAACGTATGCTCTATAGGCTCAGACTCAACCACAACTTTCTCGGACAAGTTGGAGGCAACAGATTCTGTTTGTGTATTCACAGGAAATCAAGGACTCGGGAAGAGGAGCTCAGCCGCTCAGGCTTCTAAATGAGCTATAAAGACTCGATCAATAGTCTCCAACCTAAATTCATGTTTATTCAGTTCACACTATCAGTAATTCAACCAAAAGGGTACCTGTGTCAGTTTTTATCAGACAAAAGATAACTTGAACTATTTTTGTAGAGCTCTGATCATTTGAGGACCAAATCTGAAACAAGCTTAATTCAGGGACATCTTGGTAAAATCTCCTTTGATTATAAAACTGATCAACAGGCAAAATACACTAACAAAACTATGATCCGGAACTTGTAAAAAACAATGACCAGTTAGCTAACAGTAACCCTTTATTCGTTCATATTCGGCAAAACAGAAATTTCAGTTGTGAATAATGATCAGACACACCCCAGACCTACATCAAATACCTATTCTGTATATTTGCAAATTATCTAATGAGTTGTGGAGAGTAATGTAATGGGTGCTGTATGCTCCTAAAAACCGCAAAACTTATAAACCCTCACAGAAAGATTGGCGCCATCACGAGTGTTATTGTTGCCAGCATTTTTATAAGGACGTGAATAGAAGGTCCAGCAGTGTCCTTGAATGGGTCTCCTACACTGCACATACCAATTAAATGTATATCAAACACCCATACGAGTAAAATGATAAATAAATAAATAAATAAATAATCCATATGAGTCTCTTTGTTTCCATTATAAGAAAAATTAAAAAGTTAGTGTTCTCTTGTATCCTCGTGGACATGTGTTGTAACAAACTCAAGCGATACTAACCAACTTATTATAGGGACAATATTGGTAATTCATGCATATAACTAACTTCCCTAAAAATGAAAGATGACACTTATTTTGGGACGAAAATGTAAGACAACTAAGACACTCATTTTGAGAGTGAGGGAGTAAATAATTTATTTCAGTTTCAAAATAAGTCTCATTTTAGAAGGAAAGAATTTGGAACAAAATGAGTGTCTTGGTTCTCTTCCGCATCATACTTTCCAAATATACCGCTTTTATCATTTCTATGTTACTTAATGAACACTCGGATTTATTTTTCCAACAAGTAAAATGTAGAACTGAATAAGGTTAGTTGGGTAATTTCACTTTATTCTCAATGAGAGTGAATAAGATTAAATCGGCACTTATTTTGCACGGATATAGTGAATAAGATGCAAGCAGGCAGACTTACGTATCTCCAGTAATTGCTGCCTTGTGACAGTCGCTCCCTTTGCCCCCGAGAGCTCCAGTTTCTATGTACTTCTTTGCATTATCCCATGCGCCACCTGATGTGTTCAAGAAGAGAGCCATAAGAATACCAGACACTGTTGCAAACATCAGCATGGCAGCAACAACTTTAGCTCCAAGTAAAGGTTGCCCCGTGTAGTATCCTAAAATCCGGAACACAAAACCTGCATCCAATACAAGCAAATTTTATTGTGAGGTTCATTACAGACTACACAAGCATAGAGCATAGAAGATAAGATACATGTTGGATTATATGGAAAGAGAGAAGGTACAGATGTTGCACAAGCAGCAAAGTCTTTAATTTATGGGTGATTATAGGATATTAATGTAGTATTTTAAAAGCTTAAGAATTTCCAAGACGACCAAGACTAAAGCAAATTAAAATCCTGACACGTCTAAATGGGACTAGACTCTTCGTATTTGATGTACTAATATAAACGCAAATCCTACGTATGGATCTATTATTCAACTTGACTTATTGGGCAAATTATGGTACCATAATGCAGAGTAGAAACTATAAAAAACATGTAAGAATACAAAAGATGTTATACAAAGATCCAAGACTAAAGCAAACTGCCTTAAAAACATGAACTAGGCTTCCTCATTCTCATTCAAAAAAAAGTACCTTCTAAACTTGTTTGTAGAACACATGCACGCATGCGCACGTAGACATATAAATACACACACATATACACACACTTGGTACAAAAAGAAAACGCATCCACAATAGGTCCATGCAAGAGATTAAAATTAAAATCCAACGGATCACGGGTTCAAGATGCTCAATTTCTCAAGCAAAATATTGTGTTTCCTTATTTTAAGTATTATCCTCTACTCTTGGTTGGAACCATCTCCATTCGTTACCTTTATCAACCCCACAGTAACACATCCCCCCATAAAATGGCAATAGAACGAAACATCATATAAAACAACAAGGAAAAGAGGAAGAAATAGATAGCAAAAGTATTAGAAAAAAAATCACTGAGACAAATAATTAACCTACCAACAGCTATAGGTGACACGATAGCTAGAGCGCCTGGTTTAATCATCTCCCTCAGAGAAGCAGATGCAACAATAGCAACACATCGACCATAATCTGGTTTCTCCTTGTATTCCTGTTTGATCAAGATAAAACAAAAGCCATCAATCTCCACCAGAGACAAAGTACAATTTTAAATATTGTAATGAATTTTTATGGATAAAACTTGTACTCACCATGATGCCTGGCCTCTCAATAAATTGTCTTCTTACTTCATTAACAACCTCTTGAGCAGTACGGCCAACTGCAGAACAGGCCCAGGCACTAAACAAGAAGATAAGCATGGACCCCAGTAACCCACCTATGAAAACTTCTGGAATAGCAATATCAACCTGAAAGCAGCAAGCAGTTGCAAGGTAAGCAAAGTTATTGAAAATAGGATGAAATAAGTAAGGTCAAGTCATGGCTGAATCTACCTGTTTGAAAGGTTCGCGGGCAAATGTTTCTACCTCATCCATATAAGCACTAAAAAGAAGAAAAGATGCTAAAGCAGCAGATCCAATAGCAAAACCTTTAGTCGTAGCTTTTGTGGTATTCCCCACAGCATCAAGAACATCAGTGATCTCCCTTACACTTTCTGGCTGTAAGACAAATATTCATGCTAAATTAAACCCACAAAAGAAATAACTAAGCATATTGCTCTGGCTGTTAGACAGATAGTAGGCAAATACTCAGAACTGAGGTTGAGTCTGATTTGCAATTATATTTTACCAATTTCAACTCGGGTAAGAATTCATTAAATAGAAATTGTTTCCCAATTGCAGCAACCAACACGCTTTTGTGCACTGTTTACTGATCACAGAAAAGTAGCACAAACTCAACTGACCAATATTGTTAATGAATTACCTGCTGACTCATCTCAACAATTCCACCAGCATTGTCAGCTATTGGACCAAACATATCCATAGTGAGAACATAGGCAGCAGTGCTTAGCATTCCCATTGTTGCTACTGCAGTACCAAATAGACCGCCAGTTGGATTTCCAGATTCATCCACCAGTCCACAGGTCTGGCCCAACCAGTATGCTGAAACAACAGCTACACTGATAACAAGAACAGGAAGAGCTGTTGATTCCAGGCCCAAACTGACACCAGCAATTATATTAGTTCCGTGCCCTGTGGCGCTAGCTAAAGCTAATGTCCGCACAGGCTCATACTTATAGTCAGTGTAGTACTTGGTGATCCAGACAAAAGCATATGCCGTGATGATACCAACCAACCCACATAAGGCGAAGTTAAACCAAGCAGAAGGTGCTTGTTCGGTGTAAAGTAACCAACGCGTAGACTGAAAAGTATTCCAAAAACCACCAATGAAATCAGTACTAAAAAAAAGTAGAGAGCACAACATTACATGCATACAAGACTTGGTAAATTTTACAAAGAATAGTACATTTACACTATTCTCAATTGAAGAAATACGAAAGAGGGAGAACTGTGAAATGGTTTTATAAAAGCAACCTATACACTTTCCAATAGAGGAAGGAACATTACCGCGCCAAATGTCAGAACAGCTAAAACAATGGTAATTGAATATCCCTTCTGAAGAATTGCCATTGGATCCTCTATAGGAGTCTTCACACCAGAGTCACGTGTACCCCTGATAGAAAGTATACCAACTGATGATATCACCAGGTCAAACGAGTGGACAACAAGAGGAAACAATATGAAGCCAGATGCATCTGCATGAACACTAAATACAGATGGTGAGAAATTTAACAAAACACTTTTATATGGAAGGGAAAAAAAACACATAAAACATGATTACAACATTCAAAAGAAGCAGGTACTTGCCTTCAATCTTGCAGCGTTGAACCATAGTTGCCCCAAGAATCATAGCACTGATAATTTCAGCTGCAATACTTTCAAAAAGGTCAGCACCTCGAGCTGCACAATCACCCACATTGTCTCCAACCTTGATTGCAAAATAAAATAGTTAAATGATCAACCAGAATAAACAGGTTAGCATGTAGATTCGTTATAAAAGACAAAAGAGTGGAGTTTATACAGATTCATGGAACACTACTAATTGTTTGAAGAGATGGTGTGACCATGGACAAAATTGGTATGCAACAGACGTAGATATCGCTACTTAGGAAAGAAGAAGTGTAGAAAACAACCAAAATAAAAAGAAACAAAATAATTGCGTCTTGGTGAACTTTTACTAATAATGCTCAGCTTAATTTATGCTGGTTTAAAAATTGCAGAAATCTACAAGATGATGGTTTACTAAAGATGATCCGTGACAAAAAAAAGAGGCAATAGATTGTATGTGCACAGCTACATATTCATCAATGAAATTTAATACTTTCTAATTTAGAATCAATAATTTGATGTGCATCCAAAGTCCTAAACATGAAGTAATAAAATATCAGACAGCAATTGCTGAAGACAATCCACATCTTTCAAATAAGAGAGCTCGAGAAGAGATCGATGGATACCAAATCTGCAATTACTGCAGGATTTCGGGGATCATCTTCGGGTATTCCCTGTTCTACTTTCCCAACAAGATCAGCCCCAACATCAGCTGCTTTAGTGTATATTCCACCACCCAACTGAGCAAAGAGAGCAACAAAAGAAGCTCCAAAACCAAACCCCACGAGGACAAGAGGTACTGGAATGGATAACAAAGTCAACCAAGAGATAATAAATATGAGTAAAAGTTAATGGTAACAAACTGAAGAAAACAATACTTCAACGATGCAAGCAAAAAGATCACAGTATACTTCTAAGTTTTAATACTTGTACTAATTTTTAAAAAAAATCAAAGGAAGTTGAGATGAAGGAACCAATACCAAATATTTTGTACAAATATCTTAAGATGCCTTATTTCCAACCAATACAAGCCATCAAAACCAGAAACACACAACATAATCATCTGTCCTGTTCTTTTTGTTAGAGCTCATAACTACATGAAAATGAAGGTAGTTGTATTTAGCTAAGGGATCTCCAGCACCACCACTATTACTTTGGCTTTCATATCTATCAACCAAACCATGATGATCTAATCTTAAATTTCTTTTTAAAACAGCATATCCTCGTAAAAAACAGGCAAATGCAGCACTAACAATCATATTATCTACGACTAGATGCTACTCCTCTCTATCATCAAGAGTTCTTAGCCTTCAAAACCTGGAACCAATTATTCAACAAAATGTGAAGTAAAACTCTGCAAAATCATAGCAAGATATGCCCTAGGAGCTTAAAGTTTTCGCAACCATTCTTATTCATCAATGGACAGACAAAAGACCCTATTTGCTGACAGTATTGCAGTAACATCAGCATCAAGTCCATCATGAAAGATCAAACAATATTTTATACTAACTAGTTCATATGATAACAGTACAAACTTCTTTGCAAATATTTGAGTAAGAAAACTTAGCACATACAATCTGTAACTTTCATTGAGCCAGGTGAGTCAACTTCCAGCCAAACATACAATGCAGCATATAAGATGGCTATACCAATCACAGCCATACCAACAACAACTAAAGCCGAGAAACCACCAGCGCGGACAGCTATCTGCATGATCATATGCAAGCTAAATTATGGATCTAGAACTATTCATTAAATAATGGACTAGAAAAAAAAAAAAAAAAAAAAAAACAACCCTGCAACGCTTCTTTTGAAACCTG